>JAXCGZ010012358.1:0-7500 GCA_037179515.1 Halocaridina rubra | reverse complement strand
TTCATAAAAAAAACGTATTTCTTAGCCTAAGAATAATATAACAGTACAAAATAGTAAAATACATAAATACTAACAGTATTGCAACATGTAAAATACGATACCGCTATAAGCGTTTCGGACAAAGGTTTCCACCATCTTCCATTATCTCGCCTCACTCGTGTGCGCCATTCATGTTGTGCTTATTATTATTATGTTTTGCTTGTGATTTTTTTACTCGCATATTTTAACCTTTGCAATGCCTCCCAAGCATCCTTCATCTTCTAAGGCTTCTTGTAGTGAGCCTAAGTGGCAAAGGAAAATGTTAAAGTGAAACTCTTAGATATGTTGAAAGAAGGAAAAAAGTTTGTGGATGTCAGCCGCTATTTTACGTAAACGTAAAAATTATTGTAAAATACTGTACCTATGTATGTCAAGTCATCATCACCTCATTCATGGTAAGTTTTCCTATCACTTTCATAAAAAAAATTACGTTGCTTGCTGTTATTTATAATGTAAAGGGTGTTTTTTTAACAGTACAGGGAGGGTTTATACAGTGTAAACGTAAAAATACATTAAACTATCTATGTATATATAGGCTGATCCTACTCCGTGGATTTCCGGGTTCGCGCCGGGTCCCGGAACCGAACTACCGCGATAAGTGAGGCAACACTGTATATATATATATATATATATATATATATATATATATATATATATATATATATATATATATATATATATATATATATATATATATATATATATATTGATCCTTCGCTCTATCGCGTTTCTTCCCTCGTGAATTCACTGCATTGCAATTTTTTTTGGCAATTTTTTTTTGGGGGGGGGTATATGCAAAAATATTAAAATATTAAAAAAATTAAAATTTTCAGTATTTTAATTTTCTTATTGAAAAAAAAAATTCATTACTTAATTGATAAAAAAAATTTATTTCCCAGCCTACGAATAATAAAACAGTAAGAAATAGTAAAAAAACATAAATTTGAACATGTACCTCTGCACCATAGAAAGTACGATACCGGTATCAGCGTTTCGGAAAACGCAAAGGGTCGCACCTACGTGAGCTAGCATATATTAAAATTCCCAGTAGTTTCATGATTTTATTGATAAAAAAAACGTATTTCTTAGCCTAAGAATAATAAAACAGCAAAAAATAGTAAAAAGCATAAATACTAACAGTATTGCACCATGTAAAATACAATACCGGTATCAGCGTTTCGGAAAACGAAAAGGGTCGCACCTACCTGAGCTAGTACATATTGAAATTTTCATTATTTTATTGCTAAAACAAGTATTTCCTAGCCTAAGAATAATGAAACAGTAAAATATAGTAATAAACCTAAATTTAGATATATAACTCACAGTATTGCATCATGTGAAATACTGTCCGATAGAGTACAATGTATTGGGGTCGCACCTATGTGAGCTAGCATATATATTAAAATTTCCAGTAGTTTCATGATTTTATTGATAAAAAAAAACGCATTTCTTGGCCTAAGAATAATAAAACAGTAAAAAATAGTAAAAAACATAAATACTAACAGTATTGCACCATGTAAAATACGATACCGGTATCAGCGTTTCGGACAAAGGCTTGCACCTACGTGAGATAGTTCATGGAATGCTATTGGCTGAAAGAGTGAGAGATCTGTATCATGGGGTCTGATTGGTTTTTTCATTGAAGTTTGGTTCTCCCACCATCTTCCATTGTCTTGCCTCACTCGTTCAATCTAACTAAAGCGTGCCCCGTTCACGTTGTGCTTATTAATACGTTTTGCTTGTAATTTTTTTACTCGCGTAGTTTAACCTTCGCAATGCCTCCCAAGCATCCTTCATCTTCTAAGGCTTCTGGTAGTGAGCCTAAGCAGCAAAGGAAGAGGTTAACCATAACAGATAAGGTGAAACTCTTAAATATGTTGAAAGAAGGAAAATGGTTTACGGATGTCGGCCGCTATTTTGGCCTCAATGAATAACAGCCGTAAAGCTGTTATTGGCTGCGGAATAATTTTCTCTGGCGCCTACAAACTCATTACCACCTCATTCACGGTAAGTTTACCTATCACGTACATATAAATTTACGTTGCATGCTGTTATTTATAAAGTAAAGGGTGGTTTTTTAATAGTGCAGGGAGGGTTTATACAGTAAACATAAAAATAATTGTAAAATACCTATGCACATGAGTATGTCATGTCATTACCACCTCATTCACAGTAAGTTTATCTATCACTTTCATATAAATATACGCTTGCATGCTGTTATTTATGAAGTAAAGGGTGGTTTGTTAACAGTACAGGGAGGGTTTATACAGTTTATACAGTGTAAACGTAAAAATGAATTAAAATATCTATGTACATATAGGGTGATCCTACTTCGCGAAAATTCCTGTCTCGCGCCGGGTCCCGGAACCGAACCTTCACGATAAACGAAGGAACACTGTGTATATATATATATATATATATATATATATATATATATATATATATATATATATATATATATATATATATATATCCCTTTTTGCATTATTAATAAATTAATCCTAAGGATCGCATATTTTATTTGTTAAAGGGGGTCTGATATATTGCAAGAGTATAAAACTTATATTTCATACACAATACAGCGCATGTTTCAGTTTCCTGGGTTGCTTACATACCTTCATGACACGAATGGGTCGTCCCTCATGAGTTACACCAGCATCAAATACTTTTACCATCTCTGGATAATCATCCTCTAATGCATTTAATATTCCATAAATCTAGAAGATTTTCGAAGAGTTAAGTATTTAGAAAGTTTTTGCATGTAATAAGCAATACACAGCTGTTCTCTAGATTTTTTAATGCTATGAATAGCAGTTAACATATTGTACGACTTTTAGTAATGACAAAATGGCTTTCAAGAGGTGACCTTAATGTTGAAGTATTCCTACACTTTCGTTACTCTGGTATCGACAATAGAGTTCCTTCTGCCAAAGAAATGACTTGGTACAGGCATTCTATCACAATCAAGGTACTGTAATATTTATATCCAAGTATAGAGTAATTAGTTATAGATATTGAATAATAGAAATATCGATAAAATAGTTTACCTCCTCTATAGTATGATATGTTGTATGGTTCAGTGCTCTTGTTGTTGTATATTCAGCATGTAAACTCTTCTGGTTGTCCATAGCTCTATGGATAGGTAATTATTATCATTATTGATTACTGTGTGGACATGTCTAGCATACTAACTCAGAATACAGTGAATAGATGTAAAATATGACAAACTAATAAATTCTGCTGATTTGATCTGTTAGTTTGTAACTCTAGAAATTTAGTGTATTTGCAGCATTTATATTCCCAATTTACTAAACTAGCAACCTCTTTTTTAAAGATTTATGTAATTGATTGTAGATTTATCTATTTCAAGCTTGAAAACTACTCTTTAAAGAGAGTGAAGATGACTATGATACAGTTTATATTACATACCCCTGTACATCACTGATCATCACAAAAAATGGTATATTTTCAGCTCCAAGAACATCAGTGAATTTGGATAGGTCACTTCCAGATATCATTATGTCGATTGCTGCTCCTTTCGATTTTCTGGTCTCTTTCCATACATCTAAAGCCAGATTTTGCACTTCATTTTCTATTATGCCAATATCTCTGGAGTTCTTGGGGGACACTCTTAAAACCTGATATCTTGTTGACAAATTAAAAAAATAGGTTGAGAAACAAAGTCATTGCTAGGATATGCAAAGTAAAATCACAGAGATAAAATGTTTGTAAGCATTATTTCATATTACGATCCTGTACTGTATTTGTTATTTGTTTTCCAGCCACACTAGTTTTTGAAATAGATAAATAAATATTGAACCTCAAGATTCTTCTTGGTAGGGGAGACACGAACTAAATAGGGATAGGGATTATAACTAATACCAGATAATATTGTGAGTATTCACCGATTTAGAAAGTACACTGGATAGGGAAAGACAAGATTGAATAAAGTAATCATTGGTTGGGAGGAGATGCAGAGAATCTGAGGGCCAGAAAGCTGAAAGCTTGCCCAGAATATAGGATAGTGTTAGACCATATAGAACACAAGGAAGGATGGAAAAGTATAAAAACTGGTTACAAGAGGGAAGAATTGAGTAAGCAAGGAGAATTTTTGCTTCAGGGTTCATAGAAACAAAGGGGTGATAAAGAAAATGTAAAAAACCTAGGGATATCAACTCAGCAGTTACTGTGCATTTTCGTGGATCGGGTAGCTAGTAAGGCAGTAGAATTAAAAAAATGAATTACAGAGATGGAATTAAATGAAATATACAGTGTTGCAGTTTTAATTTAAGGTTACAAAATTATGAGAACTAAGAGGACTGGTGAAAGGATGTTGCTTGTTAGTGAAAGGTTTAGGTTGAAGAAATAAATATTGTTATAGGAAGTGATTTCAAGACTTTTACTGTCACTTGTGCAAATAAAGGCTTCAAGAGCATTGTAGCTGCTTAGTAGTTTATTATGCACCAAGGAATGGACAAACATTGGAGGTGTACGAGTATGTGGAAAACAGTAATGGGTACACCAGAAGTGATACAGTTTATTACGCACCAAGGAATGGACAAACACTGGAGGTGTACGACTATGTGGAAAACAGATATGGGTACACCAGAAGTGATAAATTTTGATGTAAACATTGCACGTGAAAGAAAATGTAGGATGTTAAGTACGGGAGATGTAAATCATGGAGAAATAGACTGGGGTAGTCTTGACCCACACAAAGAAGAGGATTCTTTTGGGGCAAGCTTCCTAGATTCTACGTAAGGCAAGTTTTTGTACCAACTTGTACTGGGACCAGCAAGGGGCCGGGGGAATAGATGAATCATTACCCCTTGATCTAGTATTCACGTTTTGGATATTGGTAATATCAAGAATGAGTAACTGATTGAAAGTGACCACTGAGGATTTGCGGGGAGGTTGTTAAGTTTCTGTTTTACTAAGGGGACTCAAGGTATTGAACTCGGTCAAGAGCTCACAAACAGACAGGATAGACCCTCATACCAATACTCGGTTAAATGAAACTCAGAAATCAACTTTCTTTTAGTTTTGGAAATGCAATAACATTAAAAATAATTTAATTAATTATTGGAAAGCTAGAACAGATTTAAAATTTAAATTTATGGAATGCTGCCTCGAATCCCGGAGGTGGTGAGCATGATTTTGATTCCCGGCACCACAGATTGATGCCAAGACTTTGGCCTCAATTCGACGATCACCTCTGTCACACAGGCAGAGTAGAATAGAGAACACTTGTTTGTGCAAGATGAATTCCTGTGAAGACGCCACATAAAAAAAGGTTTGAAGTAAGTGGGACTGCTGAGGCGAGGTTAGGTTATGTTAAAGTTAAGGTTAGGTTTGATTTGGTTATATTAGGTTAGGTTAGGTGAGGATAGATTAGGTTGGGTTAGGTTAGGTTAAGTTGGATTAGGTTAGGTTAGGCTATTTTAGGTTTTAGGTCAGGTTAAGGTTAGGCTAGGTTTTGTTATGGGTTAAGTTAGGCTAGGTTATGTTATGGGTTTGGTTAGGTTGGGTTGGGTTGGGTTAGGTTAAATTAAGGCTAGGTTAGGTTAGGGTTGGGGGTTAGGTTAGGTTAGGCCATGTTAGGTTTGGTTATGTTAGGGTTAGAATAAGTTAAGGTTAGGTTAGATTGGTTGGGTTAGGTTTGGTTAGGTTAGATTGGTTGAGTTGGGTTAGATTAGGTTAGTTGAGGTTAGATTAGATTGGGCTAAGTTGGGTCAGGTTAGGTTAGGCTAGGGTAGTAGGTTTAGGTTAGGTTGGGTTAGGATAGGCTGAGTTGGGTTAGGCTAGATAAAGTTGGGTTATGGTTAGGTTGGGATCATGATAGGTTACGTTATGTTAGGTTAGGCTAGGTTGGGTTATGTTAGGGTAGGTCAAGGTTAGGTTAAGTTAGGTTCGGTCATGGTTATGTTACATTAGTAGGTTAGGATTAGGTTGGGTTAAGCCAGGTTAGGTCAGGTCAGGTTAGGTTAGGTTGGGTTGGGTTAGTTTGAATTGGGTTGGGTTAGATTAGGGTAGGTTAGGTTTGGTTAGTGGATTAGGATAGGATAAGGTTAGGATAATGATTAGGTCAGGTCAGGTTGGGCTAGGTAAGGTTTAGGTTAGATTAGGTTATGTTTGGTTAGGTTAGGTTATGTTTGGTTAGTGGGTTAGGTTAGGATAAGGATAGGTTTAACTCCACTACTATCTCTTCTCCATTCAGATACTGAGTGTCTTACTCTGTCCCACTGTTCCCTTCCATCTTAGTAAGTTTCTATACATTCAAAGACATTTCCACCTATTCTTGCCATTGCTTGCAGCTTCCTAATAAGTCTACCATGTGGGACCGTGTCAAATGCTTGCTGGAAGTCTATGAATGTGCAATTTACCCAGCCCTCTCTTTCCTGTAAGAGTTGGCTTACCTCATCATAATATTCTAATAAGTTTGTTTCTGTTGATCTACCATCTCTGAAGCCATGTTGTCTCACTGACAAAAAGTTGAAGAATTCCAATTGAAGAAAGATGTTTCCTTAATATTTTCTCCATAACTGGATAGTTTAGAGCCGTATTCCTCCATTCCTTTTTGAAGATAGGTACCACATTCGGATGTTTCCAGTATCTAGGAATCTCCCCCAATTCCAGCGACTTTTCATATATGATATTTAGTGCCACTGATATCTTAAGTACATAAGGAGATATATCATTAGGAACTGTAGCTATATAGGCATCTAACTCCATCAGCGCTTTGCATACCTCTGTGGTTGAAAACATGATGTTCTCCAATACCGGCCAATGAGCTCCTATCTCTGCAATCTGAGGGGGTGTGGTATTTTCTACTGTGACTACTGACTGAAACTCCTTGGTCAATTCTTCGCAGATCTCTTCACCTGTGTTATTTTTCTTATGATTGTGACACCAGGACGGGCCCCCCAAAAAAAATAACTCTCATCGGGCATGGGTATGAAGAAAACATAAAGAGAAACAAAGATGGGGAGTACTGTGGCATGCAGATGTGAAGGGATAATAAGACATGAGTAACGAATATCCAAGAATATTCGGTGTTGATGGAGGCATAGAAAGAGAACCATAGCTGAAGGGAGACTTAACACGGAACTGTCATGGACAGTCTTATTTAAGTCCACAAGATCCTTCAGCTGTAGTATCGCATTGGGCAATGGTGCCATGGGCCAACCTACTACAAATTTCTATGTATTTTCAAATGATGCAAAATTTGGGGAGAGAATAAAAGATGAAAATAGTGGTTAATATTTAGGAAGACCATAAAAGTTTACATGAGTAGAAATATAGTAATCAGAATGACCAAGGTTACTGGAAGACAATTTTTTTGTTAGTTTTTCTTCTATAGATGAACTTTAAAGAATCTGAGAGTGATGTATTGGCAGTCTTATTTCCAGAAATGCATGTAAATGGTAGCCTTCATATATGTAGATATTGTTAGAAAATAAA
>JAXCGZ010012357.1:22500-29740 GCA_037179515.1 Halocaridina rubra | reverse complement strand
AATGTAATATATATATGTATATATATATATATATATATATATATATATATATATATATATATATATATATATATATATATATATATATATATATATAAATATATATATATATATATATATATATATATATATATATATATATATATATATATATATTTATACATACATATATATATATATATATATATATATATATATATATATATATATATATATATATATATATATATATATATATATATATATATATATATATATATATATATATATATATATATATATATATATATATATATATATATATATATATATATATATATATATATATATATATATATATATATATATATATATATATATATATATATATATATATATATATATATATATATATATATATATATATATATATATATATATATATATATATATATATATATATATATATATATATATATATATATATATATATATATATATATATATATATATATATATATATATATATATATATATATATATATATATATATATATATATATATATATATATATATATATATATATATATATATATATATATATATATATATATATATATATATATATATATATATATATATATATATATATATATATATATATATATATATATATATATATATATATATATATATATATATATATATATATATATATATATATATATATATATATATATATATATATATATATATATATATATATATATATATATATATATATATATATATATATATATATATATATATATATATATATATATATATATATATATATATATATATATATATATATATATATATATATATATATATATATATATATATATATATATATATATATATATATATATATATATATATATATATATATATATATATATATATATATATATATATATATATATATATATATATATATATATATATATATATATATATATATATATATATATATATATATATATATATATATATATATATATATATATATATATATATATATATATATATATATATATATATATATATATATATATATATATATATATATATATATATATATATATATATATATATATATATATATATATATATATATATATATATATATATGCACTACTATGGAAAACATGATCATTTTTATTACCCCGACCGGGACTCGAACCTAGGACTTATGATTACTAAGTCAAGGCGCTACCACTACACCACAGAAGGTTAAAAGGAATCCAACCTTATAGCTTATATCTGCTATACTTAGGAATGAACGCATTCTAACTGAATGCCACTATGTTCATATTACAGATTCCCCAACCTCACTCGTGGCTTCATTTTAGCATTTAATTCAATTCCCAATCTCATTCGGGTCATGAAATAACCAATTAAGCACATTACATATGTGAAAACATGAATCATTTTTTTTTACCCCGACCGGGACTCGAACCTAGGACTTATGATTACTAAGTCAAGGCGCTACCACTACACCACAGAAGGTTAAAAGGAATCCAACCTTATAGCTTATATCTGCTATACTTAGGAATGAACGCATTCTAACTGAATGCCACTATGTTCATATTACAGATTCCCCAACCTCACTCGTGGCTTCATTTTAGCATTTAATTCAATTCCCAATCTCATTCGGGTCATGAAATAACCAATTAAGCACATTACATATGTGAAAACATGAATCATTTTTTTTACCCCGACCGGGACTCGAACCTAGGACTTATGATTACTAAGTCAAGGCGCTACCACTACACCACAGAAGGTTAAAAGGAATCCAACCTTATAGCTTATATCTGCTATACTTAGGAATGAACGCATTCTAACTGAATGCCACTATGTTCATATTACAGATTCCCCAACCTCACTCGTGGCTTCATTTTAGCATTTAATTCAATTCCCAATCTCATTCGGGTCATGAAATAACCAATTAAGCACATTACATATGTGAAAACATGAATCATTTTTTTTTACCCCGACCGGGACTCGAACCTAGGACTTATAATTACTAAGTCAAGGCGCTACCACTACACCACAGAAGGTTAAAAGGAATCCAACCTTATAGCTTATATCTGCTATACTTAGGAATGAACGCATTCTAACTGAATGCCACTATGTTCATATTACAGATTCCCCAACCTCACTCGTGGCTTCATTTTAGCATTTAATTCAATTCCCAATCTCATTCGGGTCATGAAATAACCAATTAAGCACATTACATATGTGAAAACATGAATCATTTTTTTTTACCCCGACCGGGACTCGAACCTAGGACTTATGATTACTAAGTCAAGGCGCTACCACTACACCACGAGTAGATAGGTATAGGTGAATCTGTAATATGAACATAGTGGCATTCAGTTAGAATGCGTTCATTCCTAAGTATAGCAGATATAAGCTATAAGGTTGGATTCCTTTTAACCTTCTGTGGTGTAGTGGTAGCGCCTTGACTTAGTAATCATAAGTCCTAGGTTCGAGTCCCGGTCGGGGTAAAAAAAATGATTCATGTTTTCACATATGTAATGTGCTTAATTGGTTATTTCATGACCCGAATGAGATTGGGAATTGAATTAAATGCTAAAATGAAGCCACGAGTGAGGTTGGGGAATCTGTAATATGAACATTGTGGCATTCAGTTAGAATGCGTTCATTCCTAAGTATAGCAGATATAAGCTATAAGGTTGGATTCCTTTTAACCTTCTGTGGTGTAGTGGTAGCGCCTTGACTTAGTAATTATAAGTCCTAGGTTCGAGTCCCGGTCGGGGTAAAAAAAAAAAAAAAAAAAAAAAAAAATGATTCATATATATATATATATATATATATATATATTATATATATATATATATATATATATATATATATATATATATATATATATATATATATATATATTATATATATATATATATATATATATATATATATATATATATATATATATATATATATATATATATATATATATATATATATATATATATATATATATATATATATATATATATATATATATATATATATATATATATATATATATATATATATATATATATATATATATATATATATATATATATATATATATATATATATATATATATATATATATATATATATATATATATATATATATATATATATATATATATATATATATATATATATATATATATATATATATATATATATATATATATATATATATATATATATATATATATATATATATATATATATATATATATATATATATATATATATATATATATATATATATATATATATATATATATATATATATATATATATATATATATATATATATATATATATATATATATATATATATATATATATATATATATATATATATATATATATATATATATATATATATATATATATATATATATATATATATATATATATATATATATATATATATATATATATATATATATATATATATATATATATATATATATATATATATATATATATATATATATATATATATATATATATATATATATATATATATATATATATATATATATATATATATATATATATATATATATATATATATATATATATATATATATATATATATATATATATATATATATATATATATATATATATATATATATATATATATATATATATATATATATATATATATATATATATATATATATATATATATATATATATATATATATATATATATATATATATATATATATATATATATATATATATATATATATATATATATATATATATATATATATATATATATATATATATATATATATATATATATATATATATATATATATATATATATATATATATATATATATATATATATATATATATATATATATATATATATATATATATATATATATATATATATATATATATATATATATATATATATATATATATATATATATATATATATATATATATATATATATATATATATATATATATATATATATATATATATATATATATATATATATATATATATATATATATATATATATATATATATATATATATATATATATATATATATATATATATATATATATATATATATATATATATATATATATATATATATATATATATATATATATATATATATATATATATATATATATATATATATATATATATATATATATATATATATATATATATATATATATATATATATATATATATATATATATATATATATATATATATATATATATATATATATATATATATATATATATATATATATATATATATATATATATATATATATATATATATATATATATATATATATATATATATATATATATATATATATATATATATATATATATATATATATATATATATATATATATATATATATATATATATATATATATATATATATATATATATATATATATATATATATATATATATATATATATATATATATATATATATATATATATATATATATATATATATATATATATATATATATATATATATATATATATATATATATATATATATATATATATATATATATATATATATATATATATATATATATATATATATATATATATATATATATATATATATATATATATATATATATATATATATATATATATATATATATATATATATATATATATATATATATATATATATATATATATATATATATATATATATATATATATATATATATATATATATATATATATATATATATATATATATATATATATATATATATATATATATATATATATATATATATATATATATATATATATATATATATATATATATATATATATATATATATATATATATATATATATATATATATATATATATATATATATATATATATATATATATATATATATATATATATATATATATATATATATATATATATATATATATATATATATATATATATATATATATATATATATATATATATATATATATATATATATATATATATATATATATATATATATATATATATATATATATATATATATATATATATATATATATATATATATATATATATATATATATATATATATATATATATATATATATATATATATATATATATATATATATATATATATATATATATATATATATATATATATATATATATATATATATATATATATATATATATATATATATATATATATATATATATATATATATATATATATATATATATATATATATATATATATATATATATATATATATATATATATATATATATATATATATATATATATATATATATATATATATATATATATATATATATATATATATATATATATATATATATATATATATATATATATATATATATATATATATATATATATATATATATATATATATATATATATATATATATATATATATATATATATATATATATATATATATATATATATATATATATATATATATATATATATATATATATATATATATATATATATATATATATATATATATATATATATATATATATATATATATATATATATATATATATATATATATATATATATATATATATATATATATATATATATATATATATATATATATATATATATATATATATATATATATATATATATATATATATATATATATATATATATATATATATATATATATATATATATATATATATATATATATATATATATATATATATATATATATATATATATATATATATATATATATATATATATATATATATATATATATATATATATATATATATATATATATATATATATATATATATATATATATATATATATATATATATATATATATATATATATATATATATATATATATATATATATATATATATATATATATATATATATATATATATATATATATATATATATATATATATATATATATATATATATATATATATATATATATATATATATATATATATATATATATATATATATATATATATATATATATATATATATATATATATATATATATATATATATATATATATATATATATATATATATATATATATATATATATATATATATATATATATATATATATATATATATATATATATATATATATATATATATATATATATATATATATATATATATATATATATATATATATATATATATATATATATATATATATATATATATATATATATATATATATATATATATATATATATATATATATATATATATATATATATATATATATATATATATATATATATATATATATATATATATATATATATATATATATATATATATATATATATATATATATATATATATATATATATATATATATATATATATATATATATATATATATATATATATATATATATATATATATATATATATATATATATATATATATATATATATATATATATATATATATATATATATATATATATATATATATATATATATATATATATATATATATATATATATATATATATATATATATATATATATATATATATATATATATATATATATATATATATATATATATATATATATATATATATATATATATATATATATATATATATATATATATATATATATATATATATATATATATATATATATATATATATATATATATATATATATATATATATATATATATATATATATATATATATATATATATATATATATATATATATATATATATATATATATATATATATATATATATATATATATATATATATATATATATATATATATATATATATATATATATATATATATATATATATATATATATATATATATATATATATATATATATATATATATATATATATATATATATATATATATATATATATATATATATATATATATATATATATATATATATATATATATATATATATATATATATATATATATATATATATATATATATATATATATATATATATATATATATATATATATATATATATATATATATATATATATATATATATATATATATATATATATATATATATATATATATATATATATATATATATATATATAT
>JAXCGZ010012357.1:5000-15000 GCA_037179515.1 Halocaridina rubra | reverse complement strand
TCCTATACCTTTTCCAGCATTTGTCTCTCCATTCCTTCGCTCTTTTACACCCATTATCGAACCATTTCTCTCTGGCATGAATTACACCTACTTTGGTGACAGGTATGCAGCAATCTACTATCTTCCCATATTTCTCACAAAAGATGTCATACATTTCTTGTACAGATTTGTTGTAAAATAAGGTTCTCCAGTCAATAACTGCAAAAAGCTCATTCATTTTGATGTAATCTCCTTTCGGATAGTTCCTCCTCATGTCCTCAGTGCCTCTACTCTCAGGAAGAATATCTTCAATGATATACTCCATCAACAACACACAGTGGTCACTCTTTCAGATTGGTGGTACATACTCAATTTTTTCAATATCCAACACATTATCTGTGAACACTAGATCAAGTAGTGATGGCTCATCCCCACCCCTGGCCCTTGTTGGTTCCATTACATGTTGGTGTAGGAAATTCCCTTGTACGCAATCTAGGAATCTTGCCCCGAATGAGTCCTCACCACTGTGTGGGTCAAGATTTATCCAATCTATCTCTTTATGGTGTGTGTGTGTGTGTGTGTGTGTGTGATTACCTAATTGTGATTACCTAATTGTGTTTACGGGAAAGAGCCCAAAGCTCGTATCTTCCCGTCTCCTCATCGGTTCCATTTTATACTTAGTGATACTTATCATACCTGTCCTTAAAACTATGGATTGAGATAGCATTAACTACCTCCTCGCTTAGCAAATTCCAATTATCAACTACTCTTACACTGAAAAAGTATTTCCTTACATCCTGCGAAGAAGTTTTCTTACGAACCTTCAAACTATGACCTCTAGTTCTAGAGCCAGCCATATCAAAATATCGATCCCTGTCCACTCTATCATAACCATGAAGGAATTTAAAGACTGTCACCATATCCCCCCTCACTCTTCTAGCTTCGAGTGATGGTAAGTCTAATTCCCTCAGCCTCTCATCATAACTGAGATTGCGTATTTCTGGCACCAGTTTCGTGGCTTGTCTTTGAACTTTTTCAAGCTTAGCTATTTGCTTTTTCAAGTGCGGATTCAAAAAGGGGGCTGCATATTCGAGTTTTGGCCTCACATAGGTTACATAAATATTTCTGAACATTTCCTTGTCCATGTGCCTGAAGGCTACCCTTACATTTGATAAGAATGCATATGCTGCCCTTACTATGCCATTTATATGTATTTCTGGAGACAAATCTGCCAGTATGTTTACTCCTAGATCTCTCATTTTCTGTCTCTTGAAGTTGTACTCCAGCCACCGAGTAGTCAAGCTTGGGCCTTCTTGCACTTGTACCCATTCTCATTACCTTACATCTTGAAGTATTGAATTTCATTAGCCACTTTTCTGACCACTCATGCAGATTATTTAGATCCTCCTGAAGTTCTCTACCATTGTTCTCGTTTTTTACTTTCTTCACAATCTTTGCATCATCTGCAAACATATTCATGAATGAATTTACAGACTATGGTAGGTCATTTACATATACAAGGAACAAAAGTGGCCCTAAAACTGAACCCTGTGGAACTCCTCTACTAACTCTTCTCCATTCAGACACTGAGTGTCTTACTCTAACCCTCTGTTCCCTTCCTTCTAAGTAAGTTTTTATCCATTCCAAAACATTTCCACCTATTCTAGACATTGATTGCAGCTTCCTAATAAGTCTCCCATGTGGAACAGTGTCAAACGCTTTCTGGAAGTCTAGGAATATGCAATCTGCCCAGCCCTCTCTTTCCTGTAAGATTTGGCTTACCTCATCATAAAATTCTAATAAGTTTGTTACTGTTGATCTACCTTCTCTGAAGCCATGTTGCCTCACTGACAAAAAGTTGAAGGATTCCAAGTGAAGAGAGATATGTTTCCTTAGTAGTTTCTCCATAACTTTGCAAATTATGCTGGTCAAGGAAACTGGTCTATAGTTCAGAGCCGTATCCCTCCTTCCCTTTTTGAAGATAGGTATCACATTTGCTTGTTTCCAGCATCTTGGAATCTCCCCCGACTCCAGTGACTCCTTAAATATGATACTTAGTGCCACTGATATTGTGTTTGCGCATTTCTTAAGCACATGAGGGGATATGTCATCAGGACCTGTAGCTTTATGAACATCTAAATCCATCAGCGCTTTGCATACCTCTGTGGCTGTAAGGTTGATGTTCTCTAATACCGGCCCTTGAGCTTCTATCACTGCAATCTGAGGGGGTGGGGTATTTTCTACTGTAAATACTGACTGAAACTCCTTGTTCAATTCTTTGCAGATCTCTTCATCCGTCTCAGTGATGCTTCCATCCGCTCTCTTTAGCCTTAAAACCTGTTCTTTTACCTTCAGTTTTCCTCTGATAAAGCTGTGGAAAAGCTTGGGATTTTCTTTAGCCTTCCTGGTGATGTCCCTCTCATAGTCTCTCTCTGCCTCTCTCCTTTTACTTAGGTTGTCATTTCTTGCTCTTTTGTAGGTTTGCCAGGCATTTATGTTTTTTCTCCTCCTATACCTTTTCCAGCATTTGTCTCTCCACTCCTTAGCTCTTTTACACCCATTATCGAACCATTTCTCTCTGGCATGAATTACACCTACTTTGGTGACAGGTATGCAGCAATCTACTATCTTCCCATATTTCTCACAAAAGATGTCATACATTTCTTGTACAGATTTGTTGTAAAATAAGGTTCTCCAGTCAATAACTGCAAAAAGCTCATTCATTTTGATGTAATCTCCTTTCCGATAGTTCCTCCTCATGTCCTCAGTGCCTCTACTCTCAGGAAGAATATCTTCAATGATATATTCCATCAACAACACACAGTGGTCACTCTTTCCAATTGGTGGTTCATACTCAATTTTTTCAATATCCAACACATTATCTGTGAACACTAGATCAAGTAGTGATGGCTCATCCCCACCCCTGGCCCTTGTTGGTTCCATTACATGTTGGTGTAGGAAATTCCCTTGTACGCAATCTAGGAATCTTGCCCCGAATGAGTCCTCACCACCGTGTGGGTCAAGATTTATCCAATCTATCTCTTTATGATTAAAGTCTCCCATAATCAAAATTCTACATTTTTTTTCTCGTGCCATGTTAACAACTGAGTTTATGACTTCAATAGTACCTATATGACTTTCCTCATAAACTTCAAGCCTATTTTGGTTCCTTGGTGGGTTGTATACAACAGTTATTATAATGCTCTCTGGCCCAGTATTTATGCGAGCAACAAGAAATTCCTTGAACTCACTTTCTATAGCCAAGTTTATTTCTTCAACTAGAATCCTTTCACTTATGAGCAGTGCTATCCCTCCACCAGTCCTCTCAGATCTTTCAACCCTTAGTATTCTGAAACCCTTAGGAAAAACTGTGACACTGTTTATGTCCTCACTCAACTTAGTCTCTGTAATTGCTACTATATCTGCCTTACTCTTGTGAATCCTATCTTTTAATTCTACTGCCTTACCAGCTAATCCATCAGCATTTGTGTATAACAATCTTAATGAGGCCCCATCCCCTGATCTTCTGTCATTATCTTCTTTATCTCCCCCTTGTCTGGAAGAACTCTATAATGAAAATGTTTCTTCTCTTCTTCATTTCTTTCATCATTTAACCTTCTTGCCTCTTGCAACAAGTTTTTGATCTTTCCCATCTCTTCCTGTGTTCTGTATTGTCTAATGAGCACTTCTTTGAATTCTTGAAGGTCTTTTAGACTTTTTTTTCTCAACAATATTTCCCTACATGTTTCCCCTCTCTCAAAGGTTACTTTTGTTGGTCTCGGCTTTCCTTCCCTCGAATATTTACCTAGTTGGTGTATGTTTACAATATCCTCAGGACCACATACTACTCCAAGCTTTCTTATCAGGCCTACAACCCTAGCTTTATTTTCTTCAAGTCTCCCCTGCCATGTTGGCTCCTGGGACTCGCTTATGCCTGAGATTACCACTGTCTTCTCCTTATCAAGTGCCTGTCTGATGAGTGGGTTTGCCCTTTCCATCACAACGTCTTTCATTTTTTCGATTACTGTCTCTTTATAGTCAACTGTTTGTATGTTTTCCAGTGCCACCACCTTTACAGCCTCTTTTACTGCCACATTCCCCTTTAGTGCATCAGCAAAGGAAGTTTTCATGGCATCATTTTCCATATTCAGCTCCTGGAACTCTTTTCTGAACTGTTCAATGTTTTCCTTAATTTGGACATTCCAAGCAGCAATCTCGTCTCTCTCAGAAGAGAGCAGTGAACTAACATCTAATTCCTTTAGGTTGTCATTCAGCTGTTAGTTTTTATCTTCTTGTTTAGAAAGTCTAGATTCTAGTTGACTCTTTTCCCCCTCCAGCTTCTTTATTCTTTTTTCTAGTTCCTTTCTCTCCTGCCCTTGTGCTTTATTTGCTTCCTCCAAAGATCTTATTTGCTCTCTGAGTGTTTCATTCTCTTTCATTTCTCCATCCATATTCTGAATTTTATCTCAAGGCTTATAACCATTTCCTCTATATTCTTGATTTTCTGTTTGAGTCTCCTGATGGCTACCCCTCCTACCGACCCATGGATGGGAGAGGTTTGGGACAGAGATGGCGTCATTTTTATGTTCTCCCTCTCACAGAATATAGAAAGAAGAGGAGAAAGAGGAAAAAAAAAGAGAAAAACTTTTAATTAAGCTTCACACCGAATTTTTATATCTCCATATAAGTGCTATTTAGTGACTCAGTTTATCTCTTTTCTGGTAACACACATCTTAACTTAAAAACTTGACCATGGTAATTTAAGGATAAAAAGAAAAAGAAAAAAAAATGCAACAAAACAAAAGTCAAACCTGAAGGAAAAATTCGAACCTGTGTCTGAGGTGGCACCCACCTGTTTCTGCTATATATTCTTCCTAACTGATAAACTCACTTGCTAACCAAGGTATGTTATCACAAGATTAGACTTTACATTTAACTCAATATATATACAAAATAAAAACAAAATAGTAAAAGAGTGTGTGTGTGTGTGTGTGTGTGTGTGTGTGTGTGTGTGTGTGTGTGTGTACTTACCTAAATGTGCTTACCTAATTGTGCTTACGTTAAAGTGTGTGTGTGTGTGTGTGTGATTACCTAATTGTGATTACCTAATTGTGTTTACGGGAAAGAGCCCAAAGCTCGTATCTTCCCGTCTCCTGATCGGTTCCATTTTTAGACTTAGTGATACTTATCATACCTGTCCTTAAAACTATGGATTGAGGTAGCATTAACTACCTCCTCGCTTAGCGAATTCCAATTATCAACTACTCTTACACTGAAAAAGTATTTCCTTACATCCTGCAAACAAGTTTTCTTCCGAAGCTTCAAACTATGACCTCTAGTTCTAGAGCCAGCCATATCGAAATATCGATCCCTATCCACTCTATCATAACCATGAAGGAATTTAAAGACTGTCACCATATCCCCCCTTACTCTTCTAGCTTCGAGTGATGGCAAGTCTAATTCCCTCAGCCTCTCATCATAACCGAGATTGCGTATTTCTGGCACCAGTTTTGTGGCATGTCTTTGAACTTTTTCAAGCTTAGCTATGTGCTTTTTCAAGTGCGGATTCCAAAAGGGGGCTGCATATTCGAGTTTTGGCCTCACATAGGTTACATAAATATTTCTGAACATTTCCTTGTCCATGTGCCTGAAGGCTACCCTTACATTTGATAAGAATGCATATGCTGCCCTTACTACACCATTTATATGTATTTCTGGAGACAAATCTGCCAATATGTTTACTCCTAGATCTCTCTCATTTTCTGTCTCCTGAAGTTGTACTCCAGCCACCGAGTAGTCAAGCTTGGGCCTTCTTGCACTTGTACCCATTCTCATTACCTTACATTTTGAGGTATTGAATTTCATTAGCCACTTTTCTGACCACTCATGCAGATTATTTAGATCCTCCTGAAGTTCTCTACCATTGTTCTCGTTTTTTACTTTCTTCACAATCTTTGCATCATCTGCAAACATATTCATGAATGAATTCACAGACTCTGGTAGGTCATTTACATATACAAGGAACAAAAGTGGCCCTAAAACTGAACCCTGTGGAACTCCACTACTAACTCTTCTCCATTCAGACACTGAGTGTCTTACTCTAACCCTCTGTTCCCTTCCTTCTAAGTAAGTTTTTATCCATTCCAAGACATTTCCACCTATTCTAGCCATTGATTGCAGCTTCCTAATAAGTCTCCCATGTGGAACAGTGTCAAACGCTTTCTGGAAGTCTAGGAATATGCAATCTGCCCAGCCCTCTCTTTCCTGTAAGATTTGGCTTACCTCATCATAAAATTCTAATAAGTTTGTTACTGTTGATCTTCCTTCTCTGAAGCCATGTTGCCTCACTGACAAAAAGTTGAAGGATTCCAAGTGAAGAGAGATATGTTTCCTTAGTAGTTTCTCCATAACTTTGCAAACTATGCTGGTCAAGGAAACTGGTCTATAGTTCAGAGCCGTATCCCTCCTTCCCTTTTTGAAGATAGGTATCACATTTGCTTGTTTCCAGCATCTTGGAATCTCCCCCGACTCCAATGACTCCTTAAATATGATACTTAGTGCCACTGATATTGTGTTTGCGCATTTTTTAAGCACATGAGGGGATATGTCATCAGGACCTGTAGCTTTATGAACATCTAAATCCATCAGCGCTTTGCATACCTCTGTGGCTGTAAGGTTGATGTTCTCTAATACCGGCCCTTGAGCTTCTATCACTGCAATCTGAGGGGGTGGGGTATTTTCTACTGTAAATACTGACTGAAACTCCTTGTTCAATTCTTTGCAGATCTCTTCGTCCGTCTCAGTGATGCTTCCATCCGCTCTCTTTAGCCTTAAAACCTGTTCTTTTACCTTCAGTTTTCCTCTGATAAAGCTGTGGAAAAGCTTGGGATTTTCTTTCGCCTTCCTGGTGATGTCCCTCTCATAATCTTTCTCTGCCTCTCTCCTTTTACTTAGGTAGTCATTTCTTGCTCTTTTGTAGGTTTGCCAGGCATTTATGTTTTTTCTCCTCCTATACCTTTTCCAGCATTTGTCTCTCCACTCCTTAGCTCTTTTACACCCATTATCGAACCATTTCTCTCTGGCATGAATTACACCTACTTTGGTGACAGGTATGCAGCAATCTACAATCTTCCCATATTTCTCACAAAAGATGTCATACATTTCTTGTACAGATTTGTTGTAAAATAAGGTTCTCCAGTCAATAACTGCAAAAAGCTCATTCATTTTGATGTAATCTCCTTTCTGATAGTTCCTCCTCATGTCCTCAGTGCCTCTACTCTCAGGAAGAATGTCTTCAATGATATACTCCATCAACAACACACAGTGGTCACTGTTTCCAATTGGTGGTTCATACTCAATATTTTCAATATCCAACACATTATCTGTGAACACTAGATCAAGTAGTGATGGCTCATCCCCACCCCTGGCTCTTGTTGGTTCCATTACATGTTGGTGTAGGAAATTCCCTTGTACGCAATCTAGGAATCTTGCCCCAAAGGAGTCCTCACCACTGTGTGGGTCAAGATTTATCCAATCTATCTCTTTATGATTAAAGTCTCCCATAATCAAAATCCTACATTTTTTCTCCCGTGCCATGTTAACAACTGAGTTTATGACTTCAATCGTACCTATATGACTTTCCTCATAAATTTCAAGCCTATTTTGGTTCCTTGGTGGGTTGTATACAACAGTTATTATAATGCTCTCTGACCCAGTATTTATGCGAGCAACAAGAAATTCCCTGAACTCACTTTCTATAGCCAAGTTTATCTCTTCAACTTGAATCCTCTCACTTATGAGCAGTGCTATCCCTCCACCAGTCCTCTCAGATCTTTCGACCCTTAGTATTCTGAAGCCCTTAGGAAAAACTGTGACACTGTTTATGTCCTCACTCAACTTAGTCTCTGTAATTGCTACTATATCTGCCTTACTGTTGTGAATCCTATCTTTTAATTCTACTGCCTTACCAGCTAATCCATCAGCATTTGTGTATAACAATCTTAATGAGGCCCCATCCCCTGATCTTCTGTCATTATCTTCTTTATCTCCCCTTTGTCTGGAAGTATTCCGTAACGAAAATTTTTCTTCTCTTCTTCATTTCTTTCATCATTTAACCTTCTTGCCTCTTGCAACAAGTTTTTGATCTTTCCCATCTCTTCCTGTGTTCTGTATCGTCTAATGAACACTTCTTTGCATTCTTGAAGGTCTTTTAGACTTTTTTTTCTCAACAATATTTCCCTACATGTCTCCCCTCTCTCAAAGGTTACTTTTGTTGGTCTCGGCTTTCCTTCCCTCGAATATTTACCTAGTTGGTGTATGTTTACAATATCCTCAGGACCACATACTACTCCAAGCTTTCTTATCAGGTCTACAACCCTAGCTTTATTTTCTTCAAGTCTCCCCTGCCATGTTGGCTCCTGGGATTCACTTATGCCTGAGATTACCACTGTCTTCTCCTTATCAAGTGCCTGTCTGATGAGTGGGTTTGCCCTTTCCATCACAACGTCTTTCATTTTTTCGATTACTGTCTCTTTATAGTCAACTGTTTGTATGTTTTCCAGTGCCACCACCTTTACAGCCTCTTTTACTGCCACATTCCCCTTTAGTGCATCAGCAAAGGACGTTTTCATGGCATCATTTTCCATATTCAGCTCCTGGAACTCTTTTCTGAACTGTTCAATGTTTTCCTTAATCTGAACATTCCAAGCAGCAATCTCGTCTCTCTCAGAAGATAGCAGTGAACTAACATCTAATTCCTTTAGGTTGTCATTTAGCTGTTTGTTTTTATCTTCTTGATTAGAAATTCTAGATTCTAGTTGACTCTTTTCCCCTTCCAGCTTCTTTATTCTTTTTTCTAGTTCCTTTCTCTCCTGCCCTTGTGCTTTATTTGCTTCCTCCAAAGATCTTATTTGTTCTCTGAGTGTTTCATTCTCTTTCATTTCTCCATCCATATTCCGAATTTTATCATCAAGGCTTGTAACCATTTCCTCTAACTTCTTGATTCTCTGTTTAAGTCCTCTGATGACTACCCCTTCTCCCGCCCCATGGGTGGGAGAGGTTTGGGACAGAGATGGCTTCATTTTTATGTTCTCCCTCTCACAGAATATAGAAAGAAGACGAGAAAGAGGAAAAAAAAAAAAAAAGAAAAGAGAAAAACTTCTAATTTACCTTCACACAGAATTTTTATATCTCCATATAAGTGCTATTTAGTGACTCAGTTTGTCTCCTTTCTGGTAACACACATCTTAACTTAAAAACTTGACCATGGTAATTTACGTATAAAAAGAAAAACAAAAACAAAAGTCAAACCTGAAGGAAAATTCGAATTTGTGTTCGAGGTGGCACCCACCTGTTTCTGTTATATATTCTTCCTAACTGATAAACTGACTTGCTAACCAAGATATGTTATCACGGGATTTAGACTTTACATTTAACTCAATATATATACAAAATAACAAAATAGCAAACGAGAAAGCTAAAAGAAAAGCAAAAAAAAAAATGAAGAAAATAGGACTGCTGTACTACTTGGCAACTTAACTCAGTACTATTGACAGGTGGGTATTTGGTAATTTTTTTTTCTTTTATTATTCAATTTTTTCGTGTATCAAACTAACTAACTAGTTAATATAAATGGGAAGGATACTGTTTTTAACAATATATAGAACCACAGGATCAGGTAAAACGGCTCAAGAGCTTTCCCCAGTGTGTGTGTGTGTGAGTGTGTGTGTGTGTGTGTGTGTGTTTGTGTGTGTGTGTGTGTGTTTGACCATTTCATGTAAATCTCCTGTTTTATTTTTCATGCATGTTTGGCAATCGCCTGGTATATGTTTCGTGTCATTTCACTCCTTTTTATTTTACTCATCAGTAGGAGCTGCTGTGATCCCGCGACAGCAAATGTGAGGGCTAACTTTTCATAACGGAGAAAGTTAAAAAGCCCTTCCTTATATTGGTAAATGTGATGATAAAGTATTTTGAGGAAGATATGGTAGAAACAAAAAGCTTGCGTACTCACAATTTTTAG
>JAXCGZ010012356.1:20000-29780 GCA_037179515.1 Halocaridina rubra | reverse complement strand
CTACACACCACAGAAGATATAAAAGGAATCCAACCTCATAGCTTATATCTACTATACTTAGGGATGAACACATTCTATCTGAATGCCACTGTGTTCATTTTACAGATTCCAAAACCTCACTCGTGGCTTCATTTTAGCATTTAATTCAATTCCCAATATCATTCGGGTCATACAATAACCATACAAGCACATTACATATGTGAAAACATGAATCATTTTTTACCCTGACCGGGACTCGAACCTAGGACTTATAATTACTAAGTCAAGGCGCTACCAGCTACACACCACAGAAGGTATAAAATTAATTCAACCTTATAGCTTATATCTGCTAATCTTAGGGATGAACTCATTCTAATTGAATGCCACTATATTCACATTACAGATTCCCCAACCTCATTCGTGAATTCATTTTAGCAGTTATTTCAATTCCCAATCTTTGATTCATATTTTCACATATGTAATGTGCTTGCTTGGTTATTGTATGACCCTAATGAGATTGGGAATTGAATTAAATGCTAAAATGAAGCCACGAGTGAGGTTGGGGAATCTGTAATATGAACATAGTGGCATTCAGATAGAATGCGTTCATCCCTAAGTATAGTAGATATAAGCTATAAGGTTGGATTCCTTTTATATCTTCTGTGGTGTGTAGTTGGTAGCGCCTTGACTTAGTAATTATAAGTCCTATGTTCGAGTCCCAGTCGGGGTAAAAAAATGATTCATATATATATACATACATATATAAAAATAATAATATATATATATATATATATATATATATATATATATATATATATATATATATATATATATATATATATATATATATATATATATATATATATATATATATATATATATATATATATATATATATATATATATATATATATATATATATATATATATATATATATATATATATATATATATATATATATATATATATATATATATATATATATATATATATATATATATATATATATATATATATATATATATATATATATATATATATATATATATATATATATATATATATATATATATATATATATATATATATATATATATATATATATATATATATATATATATATATATATATATATATATATATATATATATATATATATATATATATATATATATATATATATATATATATATATATATATATATATATATATATATATATATATATATATATATATATATATATATATATATATATATATATATATATATATATATATATATATATATATATATATATATATATATATATATATATATATATATATATATATATATATATATATATATATATATATATATATATATATATATATATATATATATATATATATATATATATATATATATATATATATATATATATATATATATATATATATATATATATATATATATATATATATATATATATATATATATATATATATATATATATATATATATATATATATATATATATATATATATATATATATATATATATATATATATATATATATATATATATATATATATATATATATATATATATATATATATATATATATATATATATATATATATATATATATATATATATATATATATATATATATATATATATATATATATATATATATATATATATATATATATATATATATATATATATATATATATATATATATATATATATATATATATATATATATATATATATATATATATATATATATATATATATATATATATATATATATATATATATATATATATATATATATATATATATATATATATATATATATATATATATATATATATATATATATATATATATATATATATATATATATATATATATATATATATATATATATATATATATATATATATATATATATATATATATATATATATATATATATATATATATATATATATATATATATATATATATATATATATATATATATATATATATATATATATATATATATATATATATATATATATATATATATATATATATATATATATATATATATATATATATATATATATATATATATATATATATATATATATATATATATATATATATATATATATATATATATATATATATATATATATATATATATATATATATATATATATATATATATATATATATATATATATATATATATATATATATATATATATATATATATATATATATATATATATATATATATATATATATATATATATATATATATATATATATATATATATATATATATATATATATATATATATATATATATATATATATATATATATATATATATATATATATATATATATATATATATATATATATATATATATATATATATATATATATATATATATATATATATATATATATATATATATATATATATATATATATATATATATATATATATATATATATATATATATATATATATATATATATATATATATATATATATATATATATATATATATATATATATATATATATATATATATATATATATATATATATATATATATATATATATATATATATATATATATATATATATATATATATATATATATATATATATATATATATATATATATATATATATATATATATATATATATATATATATATATATATATATATATATATATATATATATATATATATATATATATATATATATATATATATATATATATATATATATATATATATATATATATATATATATATATATATATATATATATATATATATATATATATATATATATATATATATATATATATATATATATATATATATATATATATATATATATATATATATATATATATATATATATATATATATATATATATATATATATATATATATATATATATATATATATATATATATATATATATATATATATATATATATATATATATATATATATATATATATATATATATATATATATATATATATATATATATATATATATATATATATATATATATATATATATATATATATATATATATATATATATATATATATATATATATATATATATATATATATATATATATATATATATATATATATATATATATATATATATATATATATATATATATATATATATATATATATATATATATATATATATATATATATATATATATATATATATATATATATATATATATATATATATATATATATATATATATATATATATATATATATATATATATATATATATATATATATATATATATATATATATATATATATATATATATATATATATATATATATATATATATATATATATATATATATATATATATATATATATATATATATATATATATATATATATATATATATATATATATATATATATATATATATATATATATATATATATATATATATATATATATATATATATATATATATATATATATATATATATATATATATATATATATATATATATATATATATATATATATATATATATATATATATATATATATATATATATATATATATATATATATATATATATATATATATATATATATATATATATATATATATATATATATATATATATATATATATATATATATATATATATATATATATATATATATATATATATATATATATATATATATATATATATATATATATATATATATATATATATATATATATATATATATATATATATATATATATATATATATATATATATATATATATATATATATATATATATATATATATATATATATATATATATATATATATATATATATATATATATATATATATATATATATATATATATATATATATATATATATATATATATATATATATATATATATATATATATATATATATATATATATATATATATATATATATATATATATATATATATATATATATATATATATATATATATATATATATATATATATATATATATATATATATATATATATATATATATATATATATATATATATATATATATATATATATATATATATATATATATATATATATATATATATATATATATATATATATATATATATATATATATATATATATATATATATATATATATATATATATATATATATATATATATATATATATATATATATATATATATATATATATATATATATATATATATATATATATATATATATATATATATATATATATATATATATATATATATATATATATATATATATATATATATATATATATATATATATATATATATATATATATATATATATATATATATATATATATATATATATATATATATATATATATATATATATATATATATATATATATTAATCAATTAAGCACATTACATATGTGAAAACATGAATCATTTTTTACCCCGACCGGGACTCGAACCTAGGACTTATAATTACTAAGTCAAGGCGCTACCAACTACACACCGCAGAAGGTTAAAAGGAATCCAACCTTATAGCTAATATCTGCTATACTTAGGAATGAACGCATTCTAACTGAATGCCACTATGTTCATATTACAGATTCCCCAACCTCACTCGTGGCTTCATTTTTGCATTTAATTCAATTCCCAATCTCATTATTGCTATACAATAATCAATTAAGCACTTTACATGTGTGAAAACCAGTATAATTTTTTACCCCGACCAGGGCTCGAACCTAGGACTTATAATTGCTAAGTCTAGGCGCTACCAACTACACACTACAGAAGGTTAAAAGGAATCAAACCTTATAGCTTATGTCTGCTATACTTAGGAATAAACGCATTCTAACTGAATGCCACTATGTTCATATTACAGATTCCCCAACCTCACTCTTGGTTTCATTTTCGCATCTAATTCAATTCCCAATCTCATTCGGGCTATACAATAATCAATTAAGCACATTACATATGTGAAATCATGAATCATTTTTTACCCCGACCGGGAATCGAACCTAGGACTTATAATTACTAAGTCAAGGCACTACCAACTACACACCACAGAAGGTTAAAAGGAATCCAACATTATAGCTTATATCTGCTATACTTAGGGATGAGCGCATTCTTACTGAATGCCACTATGTTCATATTAAAGATTCCCCAACCTCACTCGTGGCTTCATTTTCTCATTTAATTCAATATCCAATCTCATTTGGGCTATACAATAATCAATTAAGCACATTACATATGTGAAAACATAGCAGATATAAGCTATAAGGTTGGATTCCTCTCAACCTTCTGTAGTGTGTAGTTGGTAGCGCCTTGACTTAGTAATTATAAGTTCTAGGTTCGAGTCCTTTTCGGGGTAAAAAATTATTCAGGTTTTCACATATGTAATTTGCTTAATTGATTATTGTATAGCCAGAATGATATTGGGAATTGAATTAAATGCGAAAATGAAGCCACGAGTGAGGTTGGGGAATCTTTTATATGAACATAGTGGCATTCATTTAGAATGCGTTCATTCCTAAGTATAGCAGATATAAGTTATAAGGTTGGATTCCTTGTAACCTTCTGTAATGTGTAGATGGTAGTGCCTTGACTTAGTAATTATAAGTCCTAGGTTCGAGTCCCGGTTGGGGTAAAAAATGATTCATGCTTTCACATATGTAATGTGCTTAATTGATTATTGTATAGCCCGAATGAGATTGGGAATTGAATTAAATGCGAAAATGAAACCACGAGTGAGGTTGGGGAATCTGTAATATGAACACAGTGGCATTCAGTTAGAATGCGTTCATTCCTAAGTATATCAGACATAATCAATAAGGTTGGATTCCTTTTAACTTTCTGTGGTGTGTAGTTGGTAGCGCCTTGACTTAGTAATTATAAGTCCTAGGTTCGAGTCCTGGTCGGGGTAAAATATTATTCAGGTTTTCACATATGTAATGTGCTTAATTGATGATTGTATATCCCGAATGAGATTGGGAATTGAATTAAATGCGAAAATGAAGCCACGAGTGAGGTTGGGGAATCTGTAATATGAACATAGTGGCATTCATTAAGAATGCGTTCATTCCTAAGTATAGCAGATATAAGCTATAAGGTTGGATTCCTTTTAACCTTCTGTGGTGTTTTGTTGGCAGCGCCTTGATTTAGTAATTATAAGTCCTAGGTTTGAGTCTCGGTCGGGTTAAAAAATGATTCATATATATATATATATATATATATATATATATATATATATATATATATATATATATATATATATATATATATATATATATATATATATATATATATATATATATATATATATATATAAACTAGGAAAATATACCTAATCTCATGATAATTTTACATATGTAAACAAAGGTATGATATTTCATTCCAGGATTCATATTGTACTTAAATTTGGTAAAAAATAACAACATATGAACTCTCTTCCAGTTACGTGTTGTTATGTAATCTGTTGAATTCTAAGCTTCAAAAACTAACACGTGAATCTAGATATATAATGTCTTTGTCATTTATAGTTAAAACCTAAAAATGATGCATTTGATGGCATTATAAATGGGATACGTAAAATGATAATGAAGAAGGTCATATTAATTTTTATATACTATATTACTCATGTTCCATGGAATACTAGAATCAGACTTATCTCACTCCAAATAATGCAAAATATCACTATGTTTTCTATTGGTCTTATTCTATTAACATTTTATATAATGTACTTCATGATTAATGTTCTTGTGTTGTAAAAGAAATAGCAAATAAAAGTAATAACTTGTATGTTGAACTGTATCACATTAAACATTGCTATTACAAAATTTATTTTTGAGCTCGTATTCTTTACTCTATACATAAAAGAGTAAGAAGTATTATAATGAAACATTTTCATTTTAAAACTCTTTGTATTTTACCAATAATATTTCCTGTTTCAGAGGCTTACCTTCTAATAGGACATAGAGTTACGAGTGTTAGAAGAAAAAAGGAATCTTTCTTCATATTTCTTTTATGAAGAAAATTACATTTTGTTTTCTAAATAAATTACGACAACCAGGGAATTAAGGATCTACTTTTTAGTTTTTATTATTTCAGCAAAATAAAGTTATATGTTTAGTCCCGTAATGCGTTTTCAAGGCAAAGAGAAAAATAAAATGTGATCTTGGAGAGATGCATCAAAGCCTGTACACTTTGTAAAGGAGAAAAAGCTCCTGTAAAGACCTTGTAACAATTTATAAACCCCAAAATATACATTAAAGTCATAAATAGACCCATCTGCCTTGGACGAATGACGAGTATTGAAGTACTCTACTGAAATAAAAGACAACCAAAAAGTTATACATTAAAGAAAACTGGTTAAAGATCATCAACTAAGGACAGAGAAATAGAACTTTATACTTAAAAGTAGAAGGTAAATAAATAAAGCAATATGAAGAAATACCAAGAACACACCAGAAACGTTTATCTTTTCACCGAGGAAAAACCTGGAATTCAATTATATTGATAAGAAACGAATCGAATTTTGCATTACCTCCCCTAAGGTGACTTTCTTTTAGTCTAAAATGGTATCTTTGGTCCACATATATGCATTAACTCTCCTCCTCTCTGTGTGTAATTTCCTAATTGAGCTTACGGGAAGAAGCCATATGCTCGTAATTCCCTGTTTCCCGGTCGGTTCCATTTTTGTACTCAGTGATACTTATCATACCTGCCTTTAAAAGTATGGATTGATTTAAGATTAACTACCTCATCGCTTAGCAAATTCCAATCATCACTACTTCCTTACATCCTGCAAAGAAGTTTTCTTTCGAAGCTTCAAGCTGTGAACTCTACTTCTAGAGCCAGCCATATCGAAACATCGATCCTTATCCACTCTGTCATACCCATGAAGAAATTTAAAAACAGGCACCATATCCTCCTCATTCTTTTAGCCTCGAGTGATGGTAAGTCTAATTCCCTCAGCCTCTTCTCATAACTTAGATTGCGTATTTCAGGCGTCAATTTCTTGGCATGCCTCTGAGCTTTTTCCATCTAAATTATGCGATTTTCCAAGAATGGATTATAGAAGGGGGCTGCATATTCAAGCTTTGGCCTTACAAAGATTACATAAATATTCCTGAACATTTTCTCGTCTATGTGTGTAAAAGCTACCCTTACATTTGCTAAGAAAGCATATGCTGTCCTTACTATGCCATTTATGTGCATTTCTGGAGACAAATTTACCAGTATGTTTGCTCCTAGATCTCTCTCTTTCTCCGTCTCTTGAAGTTTTGCTCTTGCTAATGAGTTTCCAAGATAGAGCATTTTTGCACTTGTGCCCATTCTCATTACTTTGACTTTTGAAGCATAGAAGTTCATTAGTCATTTAATGACCACTTATGCAGACTATTTAGGTCTACTGAAGTACTCTATCATTGTTCTGTCTCTTACTTTCTTCACAATCTTTGCATCATTTGCAAACATATTCATGAATGAATTTACAGAGTCTGGTAGGTCATATACGTATACAAGGATCAGAAGAGGCCTTAAAAAAGAACCATCAGAGCTCCACTATTAAGTCTTCTCCATTCAGACACTGAGTGTCTTGCTCTAACTCTCTGTTCCCTTTCTTCTGAGTAATTTCTTATCCATTCCAATACATTTTCACCTATTCTCGCCATTACGTGCAGCTTCTTAATAAGTCTTCGGTGTGGGACCATACCAAATGCCTTCTGAAAATCTAGGAATATGCAATCCGTCCAGCCTTCTCTTCTCTGCAAAATCAGACTTACCTCGTCAGTTGTCACTGACGAAAAGTTGAAGGTTCCAATTGAAGAGAGATGTGTTATCTTAATTGTTTCTCCATATTTTTGCAGGCTATGCTGGTCAAGAAAGTAGGCCTATTGTTTAGAGCTATATTCCTCCTTCCCTTTTTGAAGATAAGTACTACGTTAACTTGTTTCCAGCATATTGAAATCTCCCCAGATATTAGAGACTTTTCAAATATGATACATAATGCCCCTAATACTGGTTTAGCGCATTTCTTGAGTACATAAGGTGATATATCATCAGGACCTGTAGCTTTGAGGGAATCTAACTCCATCAGTGCTTTGCATACTTCTGTGGCTGAAAAGATGATGTTCTCTAATACCGGCCTATGAACTCCTATCTCTGCATCTGAAGGGATGGAGTATTTTCTACTGTAAATGCTGACTAAAGCTCCTTGTTCAGTTCTTTGCAGATTACTTCATATATCTTAGTGATGTTTCCATCCGCTTACTTTGACTTTAAGACCTATTCTTTGTTTTTAGTTTTCTTCAGATAAAGCTGTGGACAAGTTTGGGATACTCTTTTGCCTTCCTGATGATATCCCTTTAATAATCTCTCTCACCCTCTCTTCTTTTACTCAGGTAATCATATCTTGCTCCTTAATAAGTCTGGCAGACATTTATGTATTTTCTCCTATGCATTTTCCTGCATTTGTCTCTCAACTCTTTAGCTCTCTAACACTCATTACTGCACCATTTCTTTATGGCATAAATAGCTATTTTGGTGGAAGGTATGCAACAATTTACTACATTTTCATATTCCTCACAAAAGATTTCGTACAGTCCATGTAAAGGTTTGTTGTTAAATAAGGTCCTCCAGTCATTAACTGCAAAATTTGGATTAATTTTGATGTAATATCCTTTCGGATGTTCCTCCTAGTGTCCTTCACAGCGCCTCTGCTTTCACG
>JAXCGZ010012356.1:0-15000 GCA_037179515.1 Halocaridina rubra | reverse complement strand
GAGGTTAGAAGAAACTGTAATATGAAAAAAATTGCATTCAGATAGAATGCGTTCATGCCTAGCATAGCAGTAAAGCTGTAAAGGATGCTTCTCCTTTGACCTTCAGAGGTGTAGTTGATATCATCTTGGTAGAGTAATTATGTGTCTCAGGTTAGTGTCCCTGTCAGGGGCAAAACATCATGTTTTCACATATGGTGATATGTTTTTTTTATAATTATCAACGCCTATATAGCAGAGAATTGAATTAATTGTGAAGACGAAGTCTTTAGTGAGGTTAAGAGAAGCTGTAATATGAACTAAAAGGTATTCAGATCGAATGCGTTCATTTCTAGTATGGCAGTTAAACTGTAAGGATTGCTTCGCCTTTGACATTCAGTGGTATAGTTGATTGCTCCTTGGCTCAATAATTATATGTCTAAGAGATACTGTTAATCTTACGTTTAAGTGATCGATATGAGCCCAAAAAACGTTACTTGCAGTGAATCAAAGTTGATGAACTTTTATCTCTTAATAAATATTAATGTCAGTGTTTATTAAAATTGCTTTATCGCACTGAACCTTTACACTCATTATTAATAAAACAAAATGCATTTGGCTGTTACATCTTATTATATTCTCTTCATTCTTATTAATGCATACCATAGATATTTTCTAGCATTTCTTGAGGGGAATTATACTATATTAGGAATATCTAACAAATCTATATAATTATGTGTAAAATATCTTAAAGGATAAGTCAAAACATAAAAAAAAAAGTTGCAATATTCTTGTAAGGATTGTTAAGGTACGTTTTGCTAGATGAGATTATCACTCAACGATGATCGTTCATGGCTCAACGATGATCGTCAAACGATTGTCTAGAAGAGCACTATTTCCTTGTTTTTTAATAGGGCTGTTTTGCTTCGAGCTGCTGCCGCGGCAGTCGCTCAAAGCAATACAGCGCCATTCAAAAACAACGAATTAGTGGTCTAGACAATCGTCTGACGATCATCGTTGAACCATGAACGATCATCGAAGAGCGATAATTGCACCGAGCAAAACGTACCTATATTCAGATAATGTATGTTCAGGCGTACGTTTGCTAAATATAAAAGAAATTGGGATATGAAAATGTCATCCTATTTGACTATATTCGTTTGCAAATGAACGTAATACCCTAAGTTTAAATGTGGAACACTTAGCTGCCACTGACCCAGATTCGAACAGACGCCATAAATGCAAACCATCAGTGTCCTTCAGGCCTTATCTCATTCCCTTAGATGAATATTGTAGATGTTTCCTATATTAATTCTGCAGGAATATGTATTACTGGTAGGTAATTTGCATCTATTTCTCTCATGCTATGTGGGTTATTTTAAGAATTTAATGCACATTTTAATTTATTTTAAAGTTTTATAACACGCTTTTCCAGAAAGCATGCATTTTAAGTTCCCCCCTATTTTTTTTTTTATTTCTGTTGTTTTTTGGACTTCAATATACGCTCTGTGGTGTCAAGTTTTCTCCCCTTATCAACATTGATGATGATTCAGTTTTACGTCACGGACTCCCTTTTCTACATATATTTCTCGTGTGCTCTGTGAATTTTGCACAGAGAGTCTGTATGTTTAAGGATGTTTGCTGTTGTTTTCTTTGTTTCCTTTTGACATTTACCCTTCCAAATTTATTGATTTCAATATTCAGATATTTGATATCTTCATTTCTTATTTATTTATTTATATATTTGCCAATTCTGAATATTTATGTACTCTGTATTTATATATTCTTAGACATATATTTATGCATATTTCATACATTTATTCTCATTTATTTATTTATTTATTTATGAACATTTGTTTATTTATTTATTTTTTTCTTATTTAGTAATGTTTATCTTATATACATATTATCATATACTCATCTACTTATATATTGATATGTCAGCTCTAATTTCAAATCAACGAAAGATTAATAGAATTATTAATGCACGTCAATTCCACTCATCATTTCCAAATATTACCTCAAAGAATTTGACTTTTTTTCTTTTTAAATTAGGAAATATAAAGAAAAACAACGACGACATTTAGTCGTGATAAAAGACAATATTGCATTAGTTTACACATGGAAGAGTGACACTTTCTTCTGCAATTGATTGTTATGATCCAACACACACACACACAGAGAGAGAGAGAGAGAGAGAGAGAGAGAGAGAGAGAGAGAGAGAGAGAGAGAGAGAGAGAGAGAGAGAGAGAGAGAGAGAGAGAGAGAGAGAGAGAGAGAGAGAGAGAGAGAGAGAGAGAGTTAATCAAGCAAGATTTTACCACAGTTATAGTAATCATTATATAATATATCATGATGTTTTACCATCAATACCAAAATAAGCATTGCCAAGTGTATCAATTACAGTATTATCAGCATCTTTCTCTTTATATTTATGAGGTCTTGTTGTCTCTATCTTCTCATGCTCTCTTCGGAAAATATTTTTATTTACTTAAATATACTCTTCATATTATCAGAATATTTTTTTTATGTGTAGTGCTTCACGTATGCTATTTTAGTGTTTGTAAATCCATATAAAGTATTGAGGAGATTAAGTGAAGTACTTAAATGATAAACACTTGTCCAGATGAATTGCTAGTTCGAGGTGCACTTGCTCGCCATTTGTGTAATATAAAACTTTCCATAACTTTGACCACAAATATTTCCACACCTGAATCATAACTTCTGCTCAACTTTATAAACCAATTTTCCACTTTTCACTTTGTGGATTTACCAAACTGGATAAAACTTTTGGAAAATGGAATTACCTTAGCGATTTTTTTAATTGGACTCTATTATTTTAGGAATATAAACTATGTTCATATTACAGATTCCCCAAACTCACTCGTGGCTTCATTTTAGCATTTAATTCAATTCCCAATCTCATTCGGGTCATACAATAACCAAGCAAGCACATTACATATGTGAAAACATGAAGCCACGAGTGGCATTCAGACAGAATGCGTTCATCCCTAAGTATATCAGATATAAGCTATAAGGTTGGATTTCTTGTAGACCTTCAGTGGTGTGTAGTTGGTAGCGCCTTGACTTAGTAATTATAAGTCCTAGGTTCGAGTCCCGGTCGGGGTAAAAAATGATTCCTGTTTTCACATATGTAATGTGCTTGCTTGGTTATTGTATGACTAGAATGAGATTGGGAATTGAATTAAATGCTAAAATGAAGCCACGAGTGAGGTTGGGGAATCTGTAATATGAACAAAGTGGCATTCAGATAGAATGCGTTCATCCCTAAGTATAGCAGATATACGCTATAAGGTTGGATTCCTTTTAGAAATTCAGTGGTGTGTAGTTGGTAGCGCCTTGACTTAGTAATTATAAGTCCTAGATTCGAGTCCCGGTAAGGGAAAAAATGATTCATGTTTTCACATATGTAATGTGCTGGCTTGGTTATTGTATGACCCGAATGAGATTAGGAATTGAATTAATTGCTAAAATGAAGCCACGAGTGAGGTTGGGGAATCTGTAATATGAACATAGTGGCCTTCAGATAGAATGCATTCATCCCTAAGTATAGCAGATATATGTTATAAGGTTGGATTCCTTTTAGACCTTCACTGGTGTGTAGTTGGTAGCGCCTTGACTTAGTAATTATAAGTCCTAGGTTCGAGTCCCGGTAGGGGTAAAAAATGATTTATTTATATATATATATATATATATATATATATATATATATATATATATATATATATATATATATATATATATATATATATATATATATATATGTATATATATGTATATATATATATATATATATATATATATATATATATATATATATATATATATATATATATATATATATATATATATAGATATATATATTGTATTTAAATGTATATATATACATATATATATATATATATATATATATATATATATATATATATATATATATATATATATATATATATATATATATATATATATATATGTATATATAGATGTATATATATATATATATATATATATATATATATATATATATATATATATATATATATATATATATATATATATATATATATATATATATATATATATATATATATATATATATATATATATATATATATATATATATATATATATATATATATATATATATATATATTATATATATATATATATATATATATATATATATATATATATATATATATATATATATATATATATATATATATATATATATATGTATATGTATACGTATACGTATACGTATACGTATATATATATATATATATATATATATATATATATATATATATATATATATATATATATATATATATATATATATATATATATGTGTGTGTGTGTGTGTGTGTGTGTGTGTGTGTGTGTGTGTGTGTGTGTGTGTAATTAACTAATTGTAATCAATTGTGCTTGCAAAAAAAGCCCCAAGCTCTTAACTTCCCATCTCCTGGTCGGTTCCAATGTGTGCTCTGTGATGCTTATCAAACTTGTCCTTAAAATTATGGATAGAGTTAGCATCAACTACCTTCTCGCTTAGCGAATTCCAATTATCAAATACTCTTATGCTAAAAAGAAGCATCTTGCAAAGGAGTTTTCTTGCAAATTTTCAAAATATTGCCTCTAGCGTTAGTGCCAACCATATCTAGATATCGATCTCTCTCCGCTCTCTCATAACCATTAATGAATTTAAAAATCGTCTACTTATCCCTTTCAATTTTCTAGCGTCCAGTCATGGTAAGTCTACTTCCATCAGTCTTTCATCATAACTGAAATTGTGTATTTCTGGCACGAGTTTAGAGCCTAGTGTCTGAAGTCTTTCCAGCTTAACTATGTGTTTTTTTAAGTGCTGATTCCAAAAGTGGGCTGCATAATCAATTATGGTTAATAGGTTGGCCATGGCACCAGCCGACCTTTGAAAGACTACGACTGAAGGCATTAGGTTACAACTAAAACTGTAGTAGACATTTACGGGATAAATATTCCTTCAGAATGATTCTTTCCTCATGCCTACATGTGCACTGTATATTCAGGCGTATTCAGTACACATCTCTTGCTATTCCATTACATTTGACATGTCACAGCACTCCCCTTATCTGTCTCTTTTTCTCTCTATTTTCCTCATATTTGGTATTATTTATGGAAGGTTCAAAGCTAATGGTTTCCAGTACCCGGTATAGAGAGGTGCGAAGAATCACCGGGTATCGTGTTGATTCCACTTTTGGCTTGAGAGCAGTCACGCCTAGTGGCAGTAATGGTTCTGTCCTTAACCTAGCACCTCCCAATAGATCTGTTTCTTTCACTCTTCACTATTTTAACATTCGTGGCTGAGCTCTAGTTTCTCATCTGTGGAAATTGCACTTAGGTACTTTCCTCCCAAACCTCCTCCTACTATCTGAAAGCCAACTGTCTATACATACTTCCACTGACCCATTTCAAATCTCTCACTATAATCTGTATTCTCGTTTTCGTTACAAAGGTGGGATCTGCGACGACTGCAGCACTAACACTCCTATTGTGAGGCTCATGGACCTTGAATCTCCTGACTTTGATGTTCTCTGGCTAAAAGTCTGTCTCCTCACTACCACTGTTTTCCTTTGTTTCTGTTACTGTTCTCCAAACTCCACCGAGTTTGTGTCTTTCTTTGAATATATGTCCTCGTGCCATAAGTCCTTACTATATTCTCAGCCACATACCAAAGTTCTTTACACTGGAGACTTCAATGTACACCACAGTGAGTGGATTCATTCTTTTCACTCTTATGTGGGAGGAAGTGAGGCCCTTGCTTTCTCATTTACTCGCGATCTGTAAACATGCAGCAAACACTCTTGACCTATTTCCTACTTCTAACGCTTCAAAGGACTCTTATTATGTACTTTCCCCTCTTGGTAATTTTGACCACTCTATGATCTCAATCTCTTCCATTTTCGCTCCCCCTCCATCAATCCCACTTACACAGTGCCGCCTTTGACACTTTGAGCGTTCCTAACATGATTATTTGCGTAACTTCTTCTTTGACTTCCCTTGGGATGACTATTGTTTCGATCCCTCAACCCTGATCAGGTAGCTCTAAAAGTTGCCGAGATCATGACTGCAGGAATGGAAGCATACATCGCCTCTTTAACAAAAACTAACCCTCATCCTAAACCTTGGTGTGACCGTGCTTGCTCCATGGCTATGCAGTCCAGGAATCTGGCACACTGAGCTTACCAAGGCTCTTTCCCCGATTTAACTCGCTCTGCTTTTATTGTTGCTAGGAATTGCTATGCTGCTCAGATTCAAAGGTCAAAGGCTTCCTTTATAAGAAGGAAAGTTGATGACCTTAACTCCTCTCCCACTGACAAATACTTCTGGTCATCAGCCAAAAACCTCTCCAAAAACTTCTGTAAGTCAGTCTTTCCCCCTCTCATTCGTTCGAATGATTCAATAGCTTGCTCTCCCACTGACAAAACCACTCTCTTTGGCTCTCATTTTTCTGCCTACTCTCTTATAAACGATTCCAGTGTACCTGTTCCTCAATCTTTACCTCTCTCTAACCCTATACCCTCCCTTAGCCTTTCTTCACACTAAGTTCATAAGGTTCTTCGCTCGCTACAGATGAACAAGGCATCTGATGGTATCTCTGCAAGGTTCCTTATGGAGTTTGCAGATCAAGAAGCTCACGTACTTTCCCGTCTCTTTCATCTTATTCTGTGAACCAGTATCTATCCCTCATCTTGGGAGCATGCTCTAGTTCAACCTATCCCTAAAAAGGGTGAATGCTCTATTCCTTCAAACTACAGACCTATTGCCCTAACTTCCTCTATTGCTAAAGTTTTTGAAACTTTGCTCAATGCTCACTACTTGAAATGCTTTGAATCTAACTCACTTATCTCCGATCACCAGTACGGCTTCAGCAAGGCAAGATCCATGGGTGATCTCCTTTCCTATCTTACTAAAGTATGGTCATCGTCTCTGAGTAGCTATGGGAATCCTTTGTCGTCGCCCTTGATATCACTAGAGCTTTTGACAGAGTCAGGCAGAAGGCTCTGTTGTCCAAACTCACTGTCTCTGACCTTACCCCTTCTTTTTGTTCACTGATTTCCAGTTTTCTTACTGATCGTTTATGTCTGTAGTTGTTGATAGTGCGACATCTTGTCCTTTCTCTGTTACCAGTGGTGTTCCACATTGCAGTGTTCTTTCACCTACTCTGTTCCTTCTCTTCATCAATGATCTTCTGCAATCCTCATCTTCCTCTCTTCTTCATGCCTTTGCTGATAATTCTATCCTTCACTTTTCCTCTCCCTTTTCTTCATAACCTTCATCTGCTACTCGTAATCAGTCTCGTATCACTCTTTTCTTCTACTCTTAACTCCCATTTGCAGAGAGTATTTGAGTTAGGCACTCAAAATTTAGTTAAATTCAATGCCTCCCAGACACAGTTTCTGGCTATCTCTTTATCTTCCCCTCCTGATAACCCTATTGTCTTCGAAACTAACGAGATTTCCCCTCTTAATTCTGTCAACATATTAGGAATCCATATAGCCTCTAATCTGTCTTGGAGGAATCACTTAATTCAAATTTCTAAATCTTTATCCGAAATACTTGGGGTTTCATTTCGTTTTCGTCATTACTTTTACTTTTTACAGTTACTTAAAATTTATAAAGGTCTTATCCGTCCATACTTAGAATACTGCTCACACAACTGGTGTTTTTCTTATACTTGTCTCCTTGATAAGGTTGAATCTAAGTCAGTCAGAGTCATTAATGATCCTTCTCTTACTTCTAATCTGGATTATCTCTCTCTTCGCCATAAAGTATCTTCCCTTTCTCTTTTCTATCGCTAATACTTTCATCGCTGCTCTGATGAGTTGGCGAGTAGCATCCCTCCCCCACTACCGAGGCCGTGTAACACTCGCCAAGCAGTCTCTTCTCACAGGTACTGTGTGGAGATTTGTAGCTCGTGGATTGGTCAGTGCAGCGACTGCTTCTTCCCATCAACCTCGAGACCCTGGAACTCTCTTCCTCTTTTCGTCTTTCCTAATTCTTATAACCTATCATCCTTCAAAGAGCAGATCTATTACCGTCTCAGGGCCTAGTCCTCCATACCTCTGGATCCTCTGTACTTTGACTGTTTTTTCCATTGTGTGACATTACCTCATCTCTGCCTTGTTTTAACCTGTTTATTTTACTTCACCTTGATGTTTTTTTGTGCTTGGACATTTATTGATGAGGACAATTTTTGCCTGTCCCGGTGTCACACTCATAAAAAAAAATAAACATAGGTTACATAAATACTTCCGAACATTTCCTTGTCTATGTACCTAAGGTTACCATCATATTTGCTAAGAAAGCATATGCTGCCCTACCATTGTTCTCATTTCTTACTTTCTTCACAATCCTTGCATCATCTGCAAACATATTCATGAATGAATTCACAGACTCTGATAGGTCATTTACATATACAAGGAACAAAAGTGGCCCTAAAGCTGATCCCTTTAAAGTTCCACTACTTACTCTTCTCCATTCAGACACTGTCTTACTCTAACCCTCTGTTTCCTTCCCTCTAATTAAGTTTTTATCCATTCCATGAAATTTCCACCTACTCATGCCATTGCTTACAGCTTCTCAACAAGTCTCCCATGTGGGACAGTGTCAAATGCTTTCTGGAATTCCAGGAATATGTAATCTGCCCAGCCCTCTCTTTCCTGTAATATTCGACTTACTTCATCATAAAATTTTCATATATCTTTTTACTTCTGATCTACTTTTTCTGAAGCCATGTTGTCTCACTGACAAAAAGTTGAAGGATTCCAAGTGAAGAGAGGTATTTTTCCTTAGTAGATTTTCCATAACTTTATAAACTATGCTGGTCAAGGCAAGGTCAGTAGTTTAGATTTGCATCCCTCCCTTCCTTTTTGAAGATACGTTCCACGTTCACTTGATTCCAGCATATTGGAATCTTCCCTGACTCCAGCGACTTTCAGATATGATACTTAGTGCCGCTGGTATTGATTTAGCGCATTTCTTAAGTATATAAGGGTATATATCATCAGGACCTGTAACTTTATGAGTATCTAACTCATCAACTCTTTGCATACCTCTGTCGAAGAAAAGACGATATTCTCTAATAACGGCCCATGAGATTCTATCTCTGCAATCTTAGGTGGTGATGTATTTTCTACCATAAATACTGATTGAAATTCCTTGTTCAATTCTTCGCAGATCTCTTCATCTGTCTCAGTGATGCTTCTATCAGCTCTCTTTTGCTATAAAACTTGTTCTTTTATCTTCAGTTTTTCTCTGATAAGGTTGTATACTTAAAAAAAAAGGAACATTTCCCTTGCCAAAATAACAAATAATAAATTCAATATGAACTGCAAAAAACGGGAGAGTCATTTCCAAATAAAAAAAATCATTGTAAAATTAAACCATATATATCTTTTTTTTTAATATAGACTTTTCTGGGGGCATATTACAAGCTTAGGATGAGAACTTCCTCTAAGAAAAAGATATCTTCTTTAATTGGCAGCTCTTTTTTATGTGTACGTAGTCCCAAATATTCTGGAAGTTTTAATACTCATTGCAAAAGAATTTTTTTGTATTATCAGACTCCCCTAATTATATCTAGGTTTGTAATATGTGCTTGGCAAATATCTTTATCTTTTCCATATTCATTCATTATATACCCTGATGAACATGATTAAAAAACAAAACAAAAAAAATTAAAATAATTATCTTCACAATATATCATTAAATAATTATATATATCAATAAAATACGAATAGAGAGGAATATATATGTATACACACACACACTATATATATATATATATATATATATATATATATATATATATATATATATATATATATATATATATATATATGCATACATACATATATATATATATATATATATATATATATATATATATATATATATATATATATATATATATATATATATATATATATATATATATATATATATATATATATAGTATATATATATATATATATATATATATATATATATATATATATATATATATATATATATATATATATATATATATATATATATATATATATATATATATATATACATATATATATATATATATATATATATATATATATATATATATATATATATATATATATATATATATATATATATATATATATATATATATATATATATATATATATATATATATATATATATATATATATATATATATATATATATATATATATATATATATATATATATATATATATATATATATATATATATATATATATATATATATATATATATATATATATATATATATATATATATATATATATATATATATATATATATATATATATATATATATATATATATACATATAAATACATATATATATATATATATATATATATATATATATATATATATATATATATATATATATATATATATATATATATATATATATATATATATTTATATATATATATATATATATATATATATATATATATATATATATATATATATATATATATATATATATATATATATATATATATATATATATATATATATATATATATATATATATATATATATATATATATATATATATATATATATATATATATATCTATATATATATATATATATATATATATATATATATATATATATATATATATATATATATATATATATATATATATATATATATATATATATATATATATATATATATATATATATATATATATATATATATATATATATATATATATATATATATATATATATATATATATATATATATATATATATATATATATATATATATATATATATATATATATATATATATATATATATATATATATATATATATATATATATATATATATATATATATATATATATATATATATATATATATATATATATATATATATATATATATATATATATATATATATATATATATATATATATATATATATATATATATATATATATATATATATATATATATATATATATATATATATATATATATATATATATATATATATATATATATATATATATATATATATATATATATATATATATATATATATATATATATATATATATATATATATATATATATATATATATATATATATATATATATATATATATATATATATATATATATATATATATATATATATATATATATATATATATATATATATATATATATATATATATATATATATATATATATATATATATATATATATATATATATATATATATATATATATATATATATATATATATATATATATATATATATATATATATATATATATATATATATATATATATATATATATATATATATATATATATATATATATATATATATATATATATATATATATATATATATATATATATATATATATATATATATATATATATATATATATATATATATATATATATATATATATATATATATATATATATATATATATATATATATATATATATATATATATATATATATATATATATATATATATATATATATATATATATATATATATATATATATATATATATATATATATATATATATATATATATATATATATATATATATATATATATATATATATATATATATATATATATATATATATATATATATATATATATATATATATATATATATATATATATATATATATATATATATATATATATATATATATATATATATATATATATATATATATATATATATATATATATATATATATATATATATATATATATATATATATATATATATATATATATATATATATATATATATATATATATATATATATATATATATATATATATATATATATATATATATATATATATATATATATATATATATATATATATATATATATATATATATATATATATATATATATATATATATATATATATATATATATATATATATATATATATATATATATATATATATATATATATATATATATATATATATATATATATATATATATATATATATATATATATATATATATATATATATATATATATATATATATATATATATATATATATATATATATATATATATATATATATATATATATATATATATATATATATATATATATATATATATATATATATATATATATATATATATATATATATATATATATATATATATATATATATATATATATATATATATATATATATATATATATATATATATATATATATATATATATATATATATATATATATATATATATATATATATATATATATATATATATATATATATATATATATATATATATATATATATATATATATATATATATATATATATATATATATATATATATATATATATATATATATATATATATATATATATATATATATATATATATATATATATATATATATATATATATATATATATATATATATATATATATATATATATATATATATATATATATATATATATATATATATATATATATATATATATATATATATATATATATATATATATATATATATATATATATATATATATATATATATATATATATATATATATATATATATATATATATATATATATATATATATATATATATATATATATATATATATATATATATGGTAGTCTCCGTGGCAATATAGTTGCGTCTGTGTCTCTGAGGCGCCAGGTCGAGGGTTCGCGCCCTGTCACAGACTGAGGTTAGTAAGGGCATACACTCAGGGTAATGACTACATCTGCCAAAACAAGTCCTTCGTAAGAATGCAACCATCCTAGCCCTTAGTAGAAAAGGGAGTTCATGACGTAAAACCGAATATATCGATATATATATATATATATATATATATATATATATATATATATATATATATATATATATATATATATATATATATATATATATATATATATATATATATATATATATATATATATATATATATATATATATATATATATATATATATATATATATATATATATATATATATATATATATATATATATATATATATATATATATATATATATATATATATATATATATATATATATATATATATATATATATATATATATATATATATATATATATATATATATATATATATATATATATATATATATATATATATATATATATATATATATATATATATATATATATATATATATATATATATATATATATATATATATATATATATATATATATGTGTGTGTGTGTTATATATATATATATATATATATATATATATATATATATATATATATATATATATATATATATATATATATATATATATATATATATATATATATATATATATATATATATATATATATATATATATATATATATATATATATATATATATATATATATATATATATATATATATATATATATATATATATATATATATATATATATATATATATATATATATATATATATATATATATATATATATATATATATATATATATATATATATATATATATATATATATATATATATATATATATATATATATATATATATATATATATATATATATATATATGCCTACAGCTACACTGAATAGTTTTGGATATTGATCACACATCTTTTATTAGCCCTTCACATATCACAAGTCATTGCACTCTCCATCTTTGTTTCTCTTGACTTTATGCATTCTTCGTGCCCAGGCCCGATGAGGGCTGTTTTATTTTAGTTTTTAATTTTTTGGTCCGTCCTGGTGTCACAATCATAAAATATATATATATATATATATATATATATATATATATATATATATATATATATATATATATATATATATATATATATATATATATATATATATATATATATATATATATATATATATATATATATATATATATATATATATATATATATATATATATATATATATATATATATATATATATATATATATATATATATATATATATATATATATATTTAAATATATATATATATATATATATATATATATATATATATATATATATATATATATATATATATATATATATATATATATATATATATATATATATATATATATATATATATATATATATATATATATATATATATATATATATATATATATATATATATATATATATATATATATATATATATATATATATATATATATATATATATATATATATATATATATATATATATATATATATATATATATATATATATATATATATATATATATATATATATATATATATATATATATATATATATATATATATATATATATATATATATATATATATATATATATATATATATATATATATATATATATATATATATATATATATATATATATATATATATATATATATATATATATATATATATATATATATATATATATATATATATATATATATATATATATATATATATATATATATATATATATATATATATATATATATATATATATATATATATATATATATATATATATATATATATATATATATATATATATATATATATATATATATATATATATATATATATATATATATATATAAAACCAATAAGCACATTATATATCTGAAAACATGAATCATTCTTTACCCCGACCGGGACTCGAACCTAGGACTTATGATTACTAAGTCAAGGCGCTACCACTACACCACAGAAGGTTAAAAGGAATCCAACCTTATAGCTTATATCTGCTATACATAGCAATGAGCGCATTCTAACTGAATGCCACTATGTTCATATTACAGATTCCCCAACCTCTCTCGTGGCTTCATTTTTAGCATTTAATTCAATTCCCAATCTCATTCGGGCCATGAAATAACCAATAAGCACATTATATATGTG
>JAXCGZ010012355.1:0-27500 GCA_037179515.1 Halocaridina rubra | reverse complement strand
GTATAATAAGTCTAAATGTCCCTCTAGATTTTGTATTTAATACAGTCATAAAAAATACTTTGCTTGTTTGCCTCATTACTTCTATTAAGCCCCTTTTTAGATCTAATTAAACTCTGAATAGTCTTCTCAGCTTTTACATTTAATGGTACAGCTTATAAGCAAAAACATGGCATTGCAATGAGGTACCCTCTCTCAGCAATCCTTGTCAGTCTGTGTATGAACTTTTTAAAATCCGAATTTAGTTCCATCCATCCATATACCAAAGCCATATTCCTCCTTATAAGGGGGGTGGCTGAGTCAAAGAAAATGCTTTGACTTTTTGTTGGAAGTAAATACAGAGGAGGGGATTCCCAGTCCCTACGCTCCGCCTCATTTAGTCGACTTTTACGACACGCAGTGGAACAAGGAGGAAGTATTCTTACTCCCCACCCCTTCGGGTCAGATACACATATGATATTCTCATCATATATCAGAAAAATGGAACTGTTTTCTTGAATTTTTAATTCTCCAGTAACCTTTTTCCATCAATAAAGATTACTGTTGAACGTGAACGTGACAATATGTTAATGAGTTAGTATATCATAATCCACTTATAAATGAATTCCCCGTTAGCGTTTACAGAAAACCCATTAATTCAGGAATGTCCATACACAATTATTCTTGTTGCAGTACCCAAGTTAAAATTAATATTGTTTCTAATTTAGTGACTAGATGCCTTAGAATATCCGAAGTACCATAGTTAGATAATGAACTTAAGCCCATTATCAGCGTCTACAGTAAGTTATTCCCCCTTAAATTTAACTTTGTTATAGCCTTTCCTTAAGAAAAACGTATTTTTTTCTTTAATCTTGTTTCAAATAACCAATGTTAAACTATAAAAATGCAATAGCCTTTCCTTTCTACCACAGGCTGAATCCACTGAAGAAATTACTAAAAGAAGCCTATAATATGAACATTAACAAATTACACTTAGGAGAATATATAACCATATAGTTACTATTTAATGCACTTCATTGAATAAGATTGATACATAATAAAGGAAATTTAAAAAAGTAATCCCGATGTACATACCATTAACTGCAAACGACTGTTGAAATACTTACATAGGAAGAACAACAAGACATATAGCAATAAAAAATGAAGAACATCAAGAGCTTGTATCCCTATACTAGCAAATTATATGTTGTTTAAACATAACATAGATTATAACCATAGATTTAACTGGGAAAACGCAGATTGTTTTTATGAATATCAAAATGTAGGTAAGAGAAGAGCAATTGAAGGAGTGCTAATTGATCTAAGCTATACTGTTGAGAATATATATATATATATATATATATATATATATATATATATATATATATATATATATATATATATATATATATATATATATATATATATATATATATATATATATATATATTATTATTATTATTACTTAGGAAGAAAGGATTATTATTACGATTGTGTGCAAAACAGCTTTAATTAACTTTAAAACATTTTGTACTATCTCTACTGTTGCAGCTGCTTCCCGTTTTCCAGCACAGGAATCGGATGAAGTTGAATGCTCTCCCACAGAATCACTTATAGGCTGTTGCTGGATAGTCCAGGGATTCTGAGAATCTCCACCCGCAAGAAGCATACAAACCATCAACTTCACATTAACAGCAGTTAGAAGATTAGCATGCATAGCACAAAGAACTTTTACAAACAACTGAGTTACTTAACTGGATAATATAAAAATTTAATTTTCATGTAATAAAAGCTTATTTACTGATAATGGTAATTTCCTTAAAATTTACAATTCTAACTTTCTTTGTAACCGTTTTACATAAAAGTAGTTAGTGCAACTGAAGAAGTTAACTAAAAAACTTAATGAAAGCACTCACTCTTTACTTCAGGTAGAGAGCATCATATATTACTGAGAACTATTACTATATTACTGCTCATTGTATTAAGTATTTTTGATATTCCAGGATTGCTTCCTTTTTCCAGGTATTTCAGAAATTACATGAACTATTATGGTGAGTAACCCCATAATAAGTTATGTGACTTGCTGTCAGACTTGCAATTCAGATTAACTATGAGTAGCATGGCATCTTTATTTATATTTAGTAGGCTGGCCATAGTTCCAATTGCCCGTTGAAATGCTGCAACTGAAGGTATTACGGACTTAACTAGGACTAGCCTAGACAGCTCCAAGTTAAGTCTTTCTTTTGGCATGGTTCTTTCCTTATGCCTACATATACACCGAGTATTCTGGCATATTCGTTATACATCTCTTACTGTCCAGTTACATTTAACAAGTCACAACACCCCCCATCTTTACTATTACTGTGGAAGGTCCACAGCCTATGGCTCCCAGTAACTGGCATAGAAGGGTGCAAAGAATCTCCGGGGACGTTACTGACTCCACTATTGGTGGAGGGTAGTGACATTTGTTGCTAGTAATGGTTCTGCCTTTGACTTTGCACCTCCTGATAGATCTGCTTCTTTCACTCTTCTTTTTTCTAACACTCATGGACTGAACTCCAATCTTTCGTCTGTGACACAGTCCTTGGGTACATCCCACTCTAACCTCCTCCTCTCAGAAACTCAGCTGTCTAGCCATGCTTCCCCTGACCCATTTCATCTCTCACTATAACTTGTGTTCTCGTTTCCATTATAGAGGTGGGGTTTATGCCTACTGCAACACTAACACTCCAATTGCAAGGCTCATGGATTTTGAATCTCCTGACTTTGTTGTTCACTGGGTGATGATCTGTCTGCCCACTACCACTATGTTTCTTTGCTTCTGCTACTGCTCTCCTAACTGTACTGACTTGGTGTCTTTCTTTGAATATCTGTCATCTTGCCATGAATTCTTGCTCTCTTCTCACCCACATGTTGAACTTCTCTATATTGAGGATTTTAATGTACATCACAATAAGTTGCTTAATTCTTCTTGCACTGATGTAGGAGGAAGTGAGACCATTTCATTCTCTATTATTCGTAATCTGGAGCAGATTGTCAAACATCCTACTTGTGTTCCCAATCACCACAAACATTCAGCTAACAATCTTAACCTATTTCTAATCCTTCAAACTACTCATATTCTTTGCTTTCCCCTCTTGCTAAGTCTGATCAGTCTTTGATCTCAATTCTCCCATTTTCTCTCACTCCCCATCAATTCCTCCTACTCAGCACTGCTTTTGTCACTTTGAGCATACCCAACACGATGTTTTGTGTAACTTTCCCATGGGATGACTACTGCTTTTGAAACCCCAACCCAGATCATGTAGCCTTAAAAGTTTCCGAGATTATAACCTCAGGAATGAAGAAATCATTCCTTCCTTTATGAAAAAAAATTTCCCCCTAATCCTTAGTTTGACCGTGCCTGCTCCATGGTTATTTAGGCCATGCATTGGGCATACCGTCGGACCAAGCCTCTCCATCTGATTTAACTTGCTCTGCTTTTATTACCAATAGGAATCTCTGCACTGCTCAGATTCGGTCTAAAGCTTCCATTTTAAGAAGGAAATTGATGACCTTAACTTTTCTCCCACTGATAAATGTTTCTGGTCCTTAGCCAAAAATCTCTCCAAAAACTTCTGTAAATCAAACTTTCCCGCTATCAATAATTCTGATGGTTCTATATCTTGCTCTCCCAATGACAAAACCACTCTCTTTGGCTCTCATTTTTCTGCCAATTCTTCTATATGCAATTCCAGCGCACCTGATCCTCGTACTTTATCCCTCTCTAAAAAGGCTTCCAGTCCCGATGGTATCTCTGTAAGATTCTTAAGGAGTTTTAAGAACTGATTAACGTCCTTTGCCATCTTTATCGCCTCATTCTTTAACCAGTATCTGTCCTTCATCTTGGAAGTATGCTCTAGTTCAACCTGTTCCTAAGAAGGGTGACCGCTCTATTCTTACCAACTACCGACCTATTGCCCTAACCCCTGCTATTGATAAAGTATTCGAAACTTTCCTCAAGTCTCACTTCTTTAAACGTCTTGAATCTAACTCACTTTTCTCCGATCACCAGTATGGCTTTCGCAAGGCAAGATCCACGGTTGACCTCCTGTCCTAGCTTACTCATGTATGGTCAACTTCTCTGAAGAAGTATGGGGAATCCTTTGTCATCGCCCTTGATATCTCTAAAGCTTTTGACAGAGTCTGGCACAAGGCTCAGTTGGTCAAACTCCCTGCTTATGGCTTTACCATTTCTCCATGTTCTCTGATTTCCAGTTTTCTTTCTGACCATTTTATATCTGTGGTTGATGTCGGTGCAATGACTAGCTCATTCTCATTTACCAGTTGTGTTCCACGGAGCTCTGTTCATTCACTTACTTTGTTCCTTCTCATCAACAACGATCTTCTTCAGTTCCCATCTCCCTCTCTTCTCCACGCCTTTGCCGACGATTCTACCTTTCATTTTCCCTCTGCCTTCGCTTCACAATCTTACTCTGTTACTCTTAATCAGTCTCGTATCCCTTGCTACTCTCAACACCAGTTTGTAGAGGGTATCTGAGTGGGGCATCTAAAATTTAGTTAAATGTAATGCCTTCAAGACAGTTTCTGGCTAACTCTTAGTCTTCTTCTCCTACTGATAGCCCTTTTGTCTTCGAAACTATAAAAATATGCCTTCTTAATTTTATCATCATATTAGGAATCCAGAGAACCTCTAGCTTGTCTTGGAGGAGATACTTAATCCAAAAGTCTAAATCTGCATCCAAGAAATTAGGGGTTAGTTTTATTTTCGTCATTACTTTTTCTCTTTCCAGTTAGTTAAAATCTATGAAGATCTTTTCCGTCCCTGCTTAAAATACTGCTCACACATCTGGGTTGCTTCTTATATTTAACTTCTTGATAGGGTTGACTCTGAGGCAATCATACTCATTAATGACCTTTCTCTTACTTCCAATTTTGATTCTCATTATCTTCGCCATAAGGCATCACCCCTTACTCTTTTCTTTCACTGTTACTTCCATCGCTGCTCTGATGAGACAGTGAGTTACATCCCTCCCCCATTGCCGAGGTTGCGTAGCAATCACCATGCGACCTCGTCTCGCAGGTACTGTGTGGATATTTGTAGCTCAAGGATTGCTAGGTGCAGGGACTGCTTGTCCCCATCCACCTCCAGACCCTGGAACTATCTTCCTCCTTCATTCTTTCCTAATTCATATGAGTTTCTTCCTTCAAAAAGTTGATTTATCGTCATCTCATGGCCTAATCCTGCCATACCTCCAGCTCTTCAGCATTTCGACTACTCTTTCAACCTGTCCTTTTCCAATTATGTTTCATTCCCTTATTTCTGCCTTGTCCATAACCTTTTTCTTAGTCTTATAGTTTTATTCGTGCCCTTGTCTTATGAGGGCAATTTTCTTGCCGGTCCCGGTGTCACACATAAATTTTTTTTTCTTTTATTAACAATTCACGTTTTGGTAATAATATACCAAAACTAATACTATTTTTATTATAATTATACTCAAACAACTTTTTCTTCTCATTTACAGTAATTTGGGAACGATAACTACTTCACACAGTTTTTAGCACTTCACGATGCGATCTCTGTATTATTGATTGAGTTTTGACACAAACACTCACTAATGAAAGTAAGAATGAAGTCGACATTGGCAGCGACTCTCTTTTCTCGACATTTACTCTGGAAACAAAAGATTTCTTCTTGCAGAATCGCGTCATGCAGGCTATGATATCACTATCTTGATTTTTTTCTTTTAAGAGAAGAACTGTCAAAGAACTGCATTGTTCTTATGGAAGGCTATGCTTATGAAGGTATATATCCAGAATTAGCTCCACACTGTAAATGGTCTACTGAGTTGACCGGAATGATATTATTTTATTTTATTATTTACTCTCTTTTATATTCTCACTACTACTACTACTACTACTACTACTACTACTACTACTACTACTACTACTACTACTACTACTACTACTACTACTACTACTACTACTACTACTACTACTACTACTACTACTATTTAATAATAATAATAATAATAATAATAATAATAATAATAATAATAATAATAATAATAATAATAATAATAATAATAATAATAATAATAATAATGACAATAATAATAATAATAATAATAATAATAATAATAATAATAATAATAATAATAATAATAATAATAATAATAATAATAATAATAATAATAATAATACATATACACATGCCTCATTCCCCCTTGTAAGGGGGTTGCCGAGCCAAGAAATGGGCATTCACCACGATCCACACATACCTCAACCACTCCCGTCATTTCCTTGGGGATAAAGGGCTGCCACGTCTCCCCCCCTTCCACCCTGCTTGGGTCATCCACAAGGTAGACGGGCAAGGATATTCCACAAGGAGGCCCTACAGCCGCAGCTGGTTTACCACCACCATTTCATCACATGACAACTCCCCTCACACCCGTCCATCACAGTTCACTGAGCTACCAGGTGCGAGAAATCCCTTTTCACCGCATCACAACTACACAATCTTCCTCCACTCATTCCTATATCTTGCACACACTCTTCCCTGCTCCACTGACATTCTACGTGCATTTAGTACACTTTTCATGCCATCCATCCATCTCATTCTAGGCCTCCCTCTTGACCTAACTCCAATCTCTTTTGCTTTCCACACTCTCTTCACTAATCGTTCATCACTCATCCTTTCCATGCATCCAAACCAACTCAACACTCTCTGATGTAACCTATCCGACAGCTTCATTCCAACACCTGTTCTCTGCCTGACATCCTCATTTCTTACTCTGTCTATTCTAGATACGCCATTCATACCTCTCAAATACCTTATCTCAATCACATTGAACTTGTTCCTTTCGTCCTCTCTTGCATTCCAAGTCTCTGGTCCATACAATGCTGTTCTCTCAATCACACCTTCACATATCCTTCTCTGTGCTTTCCTTCCCAAGTATCTATCTCTCAATACACTTTTCAACCCACCTAGACATATACTTGCTTCCTTCACTTTGTGATTTTTCTCTACATCCACTCATTCACTCTTTGATATATGCAACCCTAGATACTTAAAACTCTCAACTTCTTCAAGCAACTCCCCATTCACACCTACACTCAATTTGCCAATATTAACACTCCTCGTGTATCACATGATTTTGATTTACCAATATTCACCTGCAACTTCCTTTTTTTCACACACACTAATAAACTCAGTCACCAAATGATTCAATTCATTCTCAGTATAAGCCACCAGCTCAGTATCATCTGCAAAGAGCAACTGATTCAATTTCCACAACCTTATTTCCTCACCCACTTGTTCCAAGCCTCTGACTAATGCTCTTTCATTTACTTCCATTCACACTATCCATATACACATTAAACAACCATGGTGACATACAACCTTGACGTAGCCAGACATTCACCTCAAACCAATCACTCATATCATTCCCAACTCTCACACACGCTCTATTACTCATGTGAATACTCTTCATCCCATTCAACAACCTTCCACTTTTCCATACAGTTACAACACACTCCACAACCCCTCTCTGTCTACCCTGTTATACGGTATATCAAAATCCACTAAGGCCCAAAAAGTGTCCCTACCTTTCTCAAAGAGCTTCTCACAAACCTGTCTCACCGCAAACCCCTGATCCACACATCCTCTTCCTCTCCTGAAGCCACACTGTTCTTCCCCAATCAATCTCTCAGTACCTTTCCTAATTCTTTGATGAACACTCTTCCATATACCTTACCAACTACACTCAACAAACTAATTCCCCTAAAACTACTGCACTCATACTTGTCTCCCTTCCCTTTGTAAAATAGAACTACACATGCACTCTTGCAATTAACTGGGTCCCTCCTTTTCTAGAAACATACATTCAACAACAATCCATTCTACTAATGTCTCCCCACCTTTTGACAAGCACTCAGCATGTCACCCATCTATCCCTGGTTCTTTACCTGCTTCCGTTGCTCTCAATGCCAAACGTACCTCCTCTTTTGTTATATCTTTAACATTCTCATCTCCAAATATTGGCATTCTCTATTCGTTTCCCACAGCCACAATCTCTGCCTCTCTATCATCATCCTCATCTAGCAGGTTCTTGGAATAATCAGTCCATCTCTCTCTCACCTTTATTTCCTTCACTAGCAATTTCCCATCTGCTCCTTTCACCCTCTCCTCCCTACCACATTCGCCTTTCCTCACTTTCTACTTCCTTCCAAAACATCATTTTATTCCTTTCAAAATTTTTAGACTAGCATCTGCCTCATCTTACATCCGCTTCTCTCTTTGCCTCCCTCACCACGCTCTTCATTAACCTCCACTTTGCACAATACCTTTCTTTATCCCACAAGTCACTACCCTTCCTTCTACTTCCACCAGTTAGTCTCCGTCCGGACACTGCCTCGGCACACTTCAAAACTTCCTCCTTGAAACAGCTCCATTCTTCTTCCACTCCTTCCCCCACTTTCTCTTTCACTGCATTACACACATTTCTCACACTAACCTTATTCTCACAGTCTTTTTCTTTCTTATACAATTCATTCCCTTATAGCACCTCTCTTCTTCTCCCGCTTCTCCTTTTTTTCCACTTTTCTTCCACTCTCACTCTACTTTCCACAAAATAATGATTAGATATTCCACCACTGGCTCCTTTCTGTACATTCACATCCAATGCCCTTCCAATCACTTTCCTATTCACCAAAATATAATCCATTAATATTCTGTCAACCACTCTTCCATTATCCACTCTTACCCATGTGTACTTGTGCACATCCTTCTTTATAAATACTGTATTAGCAATGAACATGTGTCTCTCTCAATAATATTTCTATAATTTTCTCTCCACTCTCATTCCTACCAGGTACTTCATCTTCCCAATTACACCATCCACTAACTCATTCCCTACTCTAGCGTTCAAATCTCACATCAACACCACATTCACATTCATTCCCAAGTCTTTCACACACTCGTTCAATTTCATCCAAAATTCTTTTCTTTCTTCCTCACTTTTCACTGTCAAAGCCATATGCACTCACAAGCGCTAAAGCCTCGCATCCCACCCTCATTTTAGCCACTATTATTAGAGACGATACTTCCTTCTATTCCCCCACACTGTTATTCATCTCTTCGCTTACTAACAGAGCCTCTCCCTCTCTTTCTTTCCCTCTTTCAACTCCTGACACCCTACCTACCACTCTCCCAAGTGTCACCTCACCATTCCCTTTTATCTTGGTTTCGCTCAATGCAAGGAGATCTATCTATCTCTCCACAAACATACTCCCTATCACTTCCCTCTTACTTTCATTTACACCACAACCATGCACATTAAGAGACCTAATTACTAGGGTTCTCGCTGGACCTCTCCTGCCAGAATACCCCCACATCTCTTGGCTATTCGTAAGAAGTAAAAAATACAGAAGAGGGGATTCCTAGTCCCCCCGCTCTGCCCCACTTAGTCGACTTTTACGTCACGCAAGGGAACACGGAGGAAGTATTCTTAACCCCCATCCCTCAAGGGGAATAATAAAAATAATAATAATAATAATAATAATAATAATAATAATAATAATAATAATAATAATAATAATAAAAATAATAATAATAATAATAATAAAATAATAATAATAATAATAATTTTACTAATAATAATAATAATAATAATAAAAATAATAATAATAATAATAGTAATAATAATAATAATAATAATAATAATAATAATAATAATAATAATAATAATAATAATAATAATAATAATAATAATAATAGTAATAATAATAATAATAATAATAATAATAATAATAATAATAATAATAATAATAATAATAATAATAATAATAATAATAATAATAATAATAATAATAATAATAATAATAATAATAAGGAGAAAAAAGAAGAATTAGTAATAGTAGTAACAGTAGTAGTAGTAGTAAAAGTAGAAGAAGAAGAAGAAGAAGAAGAAGAAGAAGAAGAAGAAGAAGAAGAAGAAGAAGAAGAAGAAGAAGAAGAAGAAGAAGAAGAAGAAGAAGAGAAGAAGAAGAAGAAGAAGAAGAAGAAGAAGAAGAAGAAGAAGAAGAAGAAATTTCGAATAATCATACATAGTTTGACGCATTTCAGTAACGAGTAGTAATTGCATGCCTATCTTCTGTTATTTGCCTCAAAAGGAACATCCTCACTAAAGCGATAAAGTAACCAATAAGCTGCGGAGGAGGAGTCCATGTTCAAGCTGCAAGCAGCTCAATACAAGGCAGGGATATCACCTTCTATAACGTATGTAGACTTTTGAAAGGTGAACTCTGCCTTACCACCCTCCTTTGCGCTGCAAACCAAAAGGACCTCGCTAATGATGAAAACTTCAGTTCCCGACACTTCAGGATCCTCTACAACAACACCTGTAAATCAGTCATCTCAACATGAACCTTCTTGATGAGTGTAAGACTATTCCACTGCTCACCAAAAGTGAAATCGCGGATGGCAAAATAGGAATATTTAACCTTACATTTATCGTCAGTTTCATTATGAAGGACACATCAAGGAAAGTACTCCTTAGTATCACAAGTGATCATTAGGGGATACATCTTAATATGAATATTACTGAGACAAAACCGGTTGAGTAGGTTTTGAAAAACACATCAATGAGTATTGCTCAACCTATGACCTTCCTCAAGACATTGATTAAACCGAGGTGGACTTGGTCAGTACAAGCAGGGACAGTTCAGTCACCATGAATGGTGGAGCGATTACGTTAGAGTTAATGAATTAAACAAAAGACTTAAGATCACCAGAAGAAATCATAGGAATTCAAGCAGTGAGAGAACATGTTATTCAGAAATCATGGAAATTAAATGGACAAAAATGCCTAATTGGTGCTTCACGCTCAACGCTCACACAGCAGTGAGACAAATGTGGAAAAAGATAAACTATTTTGCAAAAGGAAAAACACCATTAATTAGCTCTCACAGCAACCCTTGTATTGATGTAGAGAAGTTCATAATCAGGTTTGGTGACAGAACCGACTCAGAATAGCTCCCTATCACAGCTTAGAGAACGTCCCATCAGCTAAACACCAGAATATGGGTCATAACAGACATTCCCTTCACCCTTCTGAGAAGAGCAAACATGAACTCCAAAAAATCTACCCCAGATGCAGACAAAATTACTATCCCATAATCCAAAATCTTGGACCACAAGGGAAAGCAGGCCCTGCTTTCCCTGATACACCACTTGGAATTGTAAGCCTGACCATTAGAATGGAACAAGGTTGAAATTTAGTCCTTTCTTATACCCAAGGACCAAGAGGATCTTTGCTTCAACTTTTTCCTTAGTAGTCCGAGTAAGACCGGAGAAAGAGGATCTTGTACAGATTACATATGAAGTGCGCCTCCTTGGAGAAAAACATGTTTTCATTCAAGCCCGATGGAATGCATAGCCTCCTTGTTTTCATACGCGGATTACTGTCAAGGTAATGTCATCTTTATTGACTTGGAAAAGGCACTTGAATTTGCCCGCACTCCCACCATCCTATAAGCCCTGGTATATGAAATAATCAAAGAAATATCTCATTTAATGGACTAAGCAAAGCCTGCATAACCGCAATGTTCATGTCTTGTTACATATTCTCTATTCAGCATACAAGCCCTATGAAAATGGAACCCCACAAGGAGGCAGCCTCAACTCCTTGCTTTTCGACTATTTAATGGAGAAGATAAAGGAAATCCGTCTACAAACAAGAACACAATTGCTCAGTTATGCGGACGGCTTTGCTGTCATAGCTAGAGGTTTTAATGCTTTAAAATGAGCACAAAATAGCCTTAATACATTTTACAGGGCCTGTGTTAAATTAGGTCTAAAATAAATTCCCCCCAAAAACCAAAGCTCATTGAGAGGAAAAGCCAATTTGGTCATTAGCAGACACCCCTTACAATGAGCCTGTAAACATCACTACCTGAGTGTCTACATAGACAACACATTAAACTTTGGAATGAGATATAGTATGTACGCGACTGATGCAAATGAGCCAGTCTGTCCTTTTGTGTGTAACAGGCATATATCATGGTACAATTACAGTCTTCTAAAAACTCGCTACGTTCAAGCCATCAAAACTCTATTGTACAATACCAATCCAACACTGTATAGTCTATCTGATCCACAATGGGCTAGGATAGAGGTAATTTAGAACAGTGCAGCGAGAACAAGTTGTCCTCAAGAGTAGTTACCTGGCCAATATCCAAAACTAGAACCAGAAGCTCATATATACATACAATATATATATATATATATATATATATATATATATATATATATATATATATATATATATATATATATATATATATAATGGAAACCAGAGTCTCTTAGTAGTACCAAAGGCCATACTGGCCAAAGGCATACTAAATAAAAAACTCATTGAAAGCCTTATTAGAAGTTTGGGGTCACTGATGGAACAGTGCCTTAATAAGATCAGGGGAAAATATCGGTTCTTCAGCTCTCATACAAAATGAATTTATCATTTCTCATTAATATCTTTTTTGTGTTATAAATCATGGCATACATGTTTGTTGTACAGCTGTACCGGATATTATATTAACAGAAAAAAAAGAGAACGCCAAAGGGACTTGCACATTCTCAGCATCCGGTCACTTATTTTGATTTCACTCGGTTATCGTTATAATTCCCCTCTCCTGCTCTCAATTTTCTCTCGCTGAGAGTCAAAGCATACAAGGGGAGATTTAGAAAGAAAACTCCAGACAGAGGTCTTGTAACTGAGGGGTCTAAATGTTTGTGGCTCTGTACATATGCACAATTGAAGATACACAATATTTTATTACTCAAAAGCTAGAAAAGAGCACAGGGGAGTATGGTTTTCCTTGTGAGTGTAGGCATTCTCAATCCAATCTGCAGACTCAGAGAGTAGAATATTACATATGTGGTGCTCAAGGGCAAAGCTTTACTCTTGCACTCACACACATGACTTGTCAACTCGCAATGCTAAAGACTGTGACTTCTGGGAAGTTTCACAAAATAATCTAGTTACAAGTACTAAGTCTACTTACTTATTAATATATGAGAGTATACATGTTAATAATTTTTATCTTCTTTTGTTTCATCATTTATGTATGCATAAGTAAACACACACATACATGCGCAAGCAAAAATAATTTTATGATGAGGTAAGTCGAATCTTACAGGAAAGAGAGGGCTGGGCATATTGCATATTCCTAGATATCCAGAAGGCAATTGATGCGGTCCCACGCGGGAGACTTATTAAGAAGCTGCAAGCAATGGCGAGAATAGGTGGAAATGTCTTAGAATGGATAAAAACTTACTTAGAAGGAAGGGAATAGAGGGTTAGAGTAAGACACTCAGTGTCTGAATGGCGGAGGCTTAGTAGTGGAGTTCCACAGGGTTCAGTTTTAGGGCCACTTTTGTTCCTTGTATATGTAAATGACCTACCAGAGTCTGTAAATTCATTCATGAATATGTTTGCAGATGATGCAATGATTGTGAAGAAAGTAAGAAACGAGAACAATGGTAGAGAACTTCAGGAAGATCTAATTAGTCTGCATGAGTGGTCAGAAAAGTGGCTAATGAATTCACTCCTTCAAAATGCAAGGTATTGAGAATGGGTACAAGTGCAAGAAGGCCCAAACTAGACTACTCAATGGCAGGAGCAGAACTTCAAGAGACAGAGAATGAGAGAGATCTAGGAGTAAACATACTGGCAGATTTGTTTCCAGAAATGCATATAAATGGCATAGTAAGGGCAGCATATGCTTTCTTTGCAAATATAAGGGTAACCTTTAGGCACATGGACAGGGAAATGTTCAGAAATATTTATGTAACCTATATGAGGCCAAAGCTTGAATATGCATCCCCCTTTTGGAATCCACACTTGAAAAAGCACGTAGTTAAGCTAGAAAAAGTTCAAAGACAGTCAACGAAGCTGGTGTCAGTAATAAGCACTCTCTGTTGTGATGAGAGGCTGAGGGAATTAGACTTACCATCACTCGAAGCTAGAAGAATGCGAGAGGATACAGTGACGGTTTTTAAATTCCTTCATAGTTACGACAGAGTGGATAGGGATCGATATTTTGATATGGCTGGTACTAGAACTAGAGGTTATAGTTTGAAGCTTCGTAAAAAAGCTTGTTTGCAGGATGTAAGGAAGTACTTTTTTAGTGTATGAATAGTTGATAATTGGAAATCGCTAAGCGAGGAGGTAGTTAATGCTAACTCAATCCATAGTTTTAAGGACATGCATGATACGTATCACTAAGTACAAAATGGAACAGACCAGCAGGCGGAGATTTACGAGCTTTGGGCTCTCCGTAAGCACAATTAGGTAATTACAATTAGGTAATTACATGCATGTGTGTGCACACAAGCGCACATACATACATACATACATACATACATACATACATACATACATACATACATACATACATGGTCTGAAGCTTCGTAAGAAAATTTCTTTGCAGGATGTAAGGAAGTAATTTTTCAGTGTAAGAGTAGTTGATAATTGGAATTCGCTAAGCGAGGAGGTAGTTAATGCAAACTCAATCCATAGTTTTAAGGACAAGTATGATATGTACCATTAAGTACAAAATGATACCGATCAGTAGACAGAAAGTTTCGAGCTTGGGGCTCTTTCCCGTAAGCAAAGTTAGGTAATTGCGATTATATAATTACATACATACATACATACATACATACATACATACATACATACATACATGCATACATACATACATACATACATACATACATACATACATACATACATACATACATACATACATACATACATACATACATGCATACATACATGCATACATACATACATACATGTATGCAAATATGCGTACTTTGGTAGCATATTTTTTTACGAAACATATCTATTTAAATGTTATCACTGTTTTTGCATTTGTAATTTTCTTATTTATATTTTTGTAGCTCTCGCATAGTTCCTGGCTTTAAGGGTATCGTGAAAGTGTAGAGCTGTTACCTTTACAGGGGAGGTAGGACAATTATTTCGGAGAAGATATGAAAGAAAAGAATGATGTTATACAATACATCTTTCTCCTTTTTGCAGGTAGCGCATGATGGCAGCTCCTACAGTGGATTTTGGTAAAATTGAAGCACAGGTGGTCATGAAGTTCCTATTCTTGTAAGGCAAAGGAGCGGCGGAAATCCATGGTGAGATGAAGGAAGTCTTGAAGGATGACTGCCCATTATACCCACAGTTAAAATCGGGTGTCAAGGTTTCGGACTGGTCATTTCGAGTTCACAGATGACCCTCGGTCAGGACGGCCAATTCCCTCAACGTTATGATTTTTAAGGACCGCCAGATTTTAGCTAAAGTCATAGCGGAGACTCTGGGATTTCCCGTGAGAGAGTTGGCCACATCATTCACAACATTCTGGAAATGAGAAAGCTTTCCGCATAAAGGATGCCAAGATGCCTTAATGCAGATCAGAAGCGCAACACAGTGATGACATGAGAGGTGATTTTGGACCAGTTTGCAGCGGAGAAAGCTGATTTTATGGTTCGTGTAGTTACCATGGATGAAACTTGGCTTTATCACTATGATCCTCAGATCAAGCAGCAATCAATGGAGTGGCGGCATAGCGATTTACTGAATCCCATGAAGCTTTGGATCCAGAAGTCAGCTGTAAAGATTCTGGCCTCAGTGTTCTGGGACATGACGGAGTACTCCTCATGATATACCTGCCAAAAGGTCGCACCATCAACGTAAAATACTACATGTCTGTGTTTGATGAATTGCATGAAGCTCTGAAGCAGAAATGCCGTGGAAAGTTGAGCTGTGGTGTCCTATTTTTTTTGCAGGACAATGCACCCACACACACAGCACATGAAAGTCTACAATAAATATGCGACTTTGACTTCAAATTGATAGACCACCCTCCTTACTCTCCTGATTTGGCCGCCTCCGACTATCACCTCTTGCCTCAACTGAAGAACATCTCAAGGGAACGAAATTTCATTCCGATTCGGAAGTGATTGCTGCTACACAGGCCTGGTTGGAGGCCCAACATTACGAGTTCTGTTTCCAGGGCTTAGTAAAATTGAAAGACCGCTGCATTATGTGTGTGAATCTGAGAGGGAAATATGTTGAATGAAATCATAATCAGTTGATCCTCCTGTATTTTCTTTTGCCCAAAGCCAGGCACTTTTCAGCACCCCTCGTACATATTTGTGTGCATACATGATCACAAGCACATACTCAAAGGTCACAAAGTCAATGGAGCTAGGAAAATGGTAGCATTTGGAACGGAAAAGCGAAACTTTAGAGATTTTAAAATGGGTCGGGGAATGCATGGCTAGACTGCTGGGTTTCAGAGAAATGGAGGGGGTTAAGGAGGGATGTACCCAAATGCTGTTCCGCAGACAAAAGATTAGAGTTCAGTCCCCTGATGTCTGAAAAAGGAATAATAATTGAAACAGCTCTATCGGGAGGTGCAAGGTTATGAGTAAAACCACTAATACCATCAGGCATGCCCACCATCACGCCAAAAGTGAAGTCAACAAGATCCCCGGACATTCTTAACACCCCTGTATCCTGGGTACTTGGGTCACGAGTTGTGAACCTTCCATAATTATAACAGTAATGAGAAAAAAAGCAAAGCAAAAAGAGATGGAGAGTACTGTGACTTGCCAATTGTAAAGAGACAGTAAGAGATGTGTAATATATATACTAGGATATTTAGTGTAGATGTAGGCATAGGCAAAGAACCCTGACTGAAGGAAGAGTTAATATCAAATAGTCTTGGACAGTCTTAATTAAGACCAAAGAGCCTTCATTTGTAATACTTCCAAGGGCGGCTGACGCCATGGGCCAACCTTATCTACAAATCACTTAAAAATTTCTGAGTATTCCCTTGTCCAAATGCCTGAAGGCCAACCTTGTGCTTGCTAAGAAACATATGCTACCTTTTGTGTGCTATTTATATTAATGCATTAATGTATTTTCGAATACAAATATCTAGTACATTTAACTCGAGATCTCCTTTGTTCTCTGTTTCATGAAGTTCCGTCATGAATAACTAATATTGAGCCCTCTTGCACTCTTGTCCATTTTACTTTACATTTCTATATATTGAATCTCATCTGCCACTTGTCTGACCACTCATGCAGAATATTTAGTTCTTCCTAAAGTTCTCTACATTATTCTCGTCTTTTACTCTCTTCACAATCTTTAAATCATATGTAAGCATATTGGATCAAGTAAAGATTACTACTTCCATTGCTTTAAATTACCCCGTAAAGTGTTAGGTTAGGTTAGGTTAGTATTTTTGATTAGGCAATAACCTAACCCAGTCTAACCTAACTTAACCTAACCTAATCCAACAAATTATGTGGCTTTTGAATGTACTGGGAGTCGTTATGTGTACTTGATCCAGTATATTTAGAGATGCATTTTCAGACTACGGCAGGCATATACAGAACAAAAGTGGGCCTGAAGAGTGATCCCTGTGGAACGCCATCACTAGCTTCCGCCAGTCAGACACTGTATATCTTACTCTAACCGTCTGTGCCCTTACGTATGTTTTTATTCACTCCAAGACATTTCCACCTATTCTTGCCATTATTACAGCTCCTTAATAATTCTCCCATGTGGGACTGTTTCAAATGCCTTCTAAGAATTCTAAGAATATGTAATCTGCCTTACCATCGCTTTATTTTAAGATTTGGCTAACCTAATCAAAATCTGATAAATTTATTAACACAGACCTGCCTTCTCTAAAGCCATGTTGTCTCACTGACAAAGGGGTTGAAGAGCTCCAAGTGAAGAGGAATGTGTTTTCTTGGTAGTTTTCCCGTAAAGGGGGGTTTACACGGTCAAACGGTTCGTCAAACGCGGTTCGACAGACAAGTGTTCGAAGTGATGTTCGAACGTGTGAACGAGGTATTTAGTTGTCGAACACGTTCGTCGAACGTGTTCGACAACCAAATACCCCGTTCACAAGTTCGAACATCACTTCAAACACTTGTCTGTCGAACCGCTTTCGACGAACCGTTTGACCGTGTAAACCCCCTTAAGACTGTCAAACTATGCCAGTTAGTGAAACCGGTCTATTGTTTAGAGCTGTGTTTCTCCTTCCTTTTAGAATACAGATACTATGTTCGCTTGTTTCTAGCATCTTGGAATCTTTTCATATTCCAAACTTCTCAAATATGATGCTTTGGGTCACTGATAATGGTTCAGCACACTTATTAAGGGCATAAGGAGATATACCATCAGGTCACATGGCTTTTTAAGCACTTAATTCAATGAACTCATTGAATGTTTGGCAATGAAAAGATGGTGTTCTCTTATGCTGATCTATGACCTCTCAGCTCAGCAAAAGGAATGGGTGGAGTATATTCTACTGTAAATAATTACTGAACCTTATTGTCGTCTATTTCATTGCAGATATCATCATCTGTCTCAGTATTGCTTCCATCTACCCTCTCCAGCTTTACAACTTGTTCTTTGATCTTTCATTTCTTTCTAATAAAGCTGTGGAAAAGATTGGGATTTCCCTTCTATTCCCATTCCAGAATTTGTCTCTCCACTCCTTTGGCTCCTTACATTCATCATTGATCCAATTCCCTTTGGCAGTAATATTCCAATATTAGCAGATGGTATACCACAGCTAAATATCCTCTCATATTCTTCACAAAAGATTTCGTATATCTCGTATTTGTTGTTCAATACTGTTCTCAAATCAGTACCTACAGAATGATCATCAACTTTCTCGTCATCTTTTTGATAGTTCGTTCTCATATTCCATCTCAATTCCCTTCTCTCAGGAAGAGCTTCGTCAACGATATACTCCATCAGGAACACACAATGGTCACTTATTCTCAACTACGGTTCATACTCTAATTTACCAATATCCAGAACCTTATCCGAAATTACTAGATCGATTAACGATGATTTATCTTCTTCTTTGGCCTTGGCCCTTGTTGGATCCAGTAAGTACAGAGTCTTGGAATCATACTTTGTTGGTCAAGACTAGTTCAGTTTATCTTTCCATGTGTAAAATCTCTCATAATTTACATCCTTCACTTTCTCTCACGTGCGATGTTTACAGCTGAATTTACATCTAATGTACCCATTTTCCTTTCCTCATGAACCTCGTCTTTGCTGGTTCCTTGGTGGGTTATATGTTATAGCTATTATAATATCATGTATGTACGTACGTACGTATGTATGTATGTATGTATGTATGTATGTATGTATGTATGTATGTATGTATGTATGTATGTATGCATGTATGTATGTATGTATGTATGTATGTATGTATGTATGTATGTATGTATGTATGTATGTATGTATGTATGTATGTATGTATGTATGTATGTATGTATGTATGTATGTATGTATGTATGTATGTATGTATGTATGTATGTATGTATGTATGTATGCATGTATGTATGTATGTATGTATGTATGTATGTATGTATGTATGTATGCATGCATGTATGTATGTATGTATGTATGTATGTATGTATGTATGTATGTATGTTTGTTGAAATGTATGAATGTCTGTATATATGTGTCGATGTATGTTTGTTGAAATGTATGAATGTGTGTATATATGTGTCGATGTATGTTTGTTGAGATGTAAGTATATATATATTTTTGTGTGCTTTATTTCATGTGAGCATTTGTAAATATGTGCGTATTTTTATGTTTGTATGTATGTAAATGCAAATCTGCGCACATAACAATGTCTGATATATCGAAGGAATGCCGCATTTTACGTATTGTCTTATTCTCTCTCTCTCTCTCTCTCTCTCTCTCTCTCTCTCTCTCTCTCTCTCTCTCTCTCTCTCTCTCTCTCTCTCTCTCTCTCTCTCTCTGTATATATATATATATATATATATATATATATATATATATATATATATATATATATATATATATATATATATATATATATATATATATATATATATATATCTGTCTCTCTCTTAGTGGTCATCTGCAGTAAATTATTAAAGAACTTAGTTTGATAAAAATTTTTGTTTGATGCAATAGCTGATGAGAAAGTGAGTGAATGAGAGAGAGAGAGAGAGAGAGAGAGAGAGAGAGAGAGGAGAGAGAGAGAGAGAGAGGAGAGAGAGAGAGAGAGAGAGAGAGAGAGAGAGAGAGAGAGAGAGAGTTCTAGGCTTAAATTAAATTGCACATCGAGATTTAATTGAGTAGAGGATGTCTAGTGGGGCAATATCTAGTGTGTGTGTACTCGCGTGTGTGTGTGTGCATGGGTGTGTGTGTTTGTGCGAGAGTTGGAGAAAGAGGGAGAAAAAAAGATAGATAGATAGATAGATAGATAGATAGATAGATAGAAAGATAGATAGATAGATAGATATATAGCTAGATAGCTAGCTAGCTAGCTAGCTAGCTAGCTAGATAGATAGATAGATGTATATATCGATAAATAGATCGATAGGTAGATAAATAGCTAGAGTGATTGACTGATTAGGCATTATATCTTCAAAAATATCTATGACATTAAAGATGTATATTTATGTATAGTACAATAATCTCAGGGGCAAAAATTGATCGAGAAACCTTGCCAGAACGTCATATGGAAATGAATAACTAAATGTATAACGTATATGAAAGCCCAGTTATTGCTCTTACAGTCAGCTAAAAACACAAATTGAAATCAATATGTCATAAATATAATGCTAATAGCGATGAAAACGTATATATGCGCATGTCACAACGTCAAAACTTCAAAAGACACATAAATGTGTCAAGAACATTTAAAGAGAGAATTGCTTTTTAAATATAAACACAGGGTATTCTAATGCTATTGTCATGTCTCACTTAAAGGCCCGATTCTTAAGCAGTGTAAACCTAGGAGACCATATTGTTAGTTAGCTAAGCACACACAAATGGATTTCATAAACGCACCTGACGCCATTCTGTGTATGGCTAGGATCCCCCCATGGGAGGATCCTAGCCATACACAGAACCGCGTCAGATGCGTTTATGAAATCCATTTGTGTGTGTCTAGCTTGTTCCGGATTTACGTCACGAACTCCCTTTTCTACCAAGGGCTAGGACGGTTGCCTTCTTGCGAAGGACTTGCTTTGGCATATGTAATCCTTACGCTAACCTCAGACCGTGGCGGGGCGCGAACCCTCTACCTGACGCCTCAGAGTCGCGGACGCTACCGGTTGAGCCACGTGACTACTTGCGCGTGTCTAGCTAACTAATAATATGGAATCCTAGGTTTACACTGTTTAAGAAATCAGGCATATGACATTTAACATATAAACCATGGAGGATCGGAAAAGCAGTTAAACTAATGATATATGAAACTCATAATTAAAATATGTTCGTGTAAAAGAAAAAAAGAAGAAGTTCAAGAACATTATGCCTAAGGTATCTGTAATGGCTTCTCTCTATTTTGAACAATGTAAGATCTTGCAAATAAAACTTCTATGCCATCATGATCAAAACTGGGAATTTAAAAAATCTTATGGATGACGCCATGCGCTTTTTCCCTCGTTTAGCTCAGTCATAAGTAATCTATTAGATTCCTCATATAACTGCTGAGATTAGAAAACAACCGAATACAAGTTTGAATGTGACTCATATATATATATATATATATATATATATATATATATATATATATATATATATATATATATATATATATATATATATATATATATATATATATATGGGCTTTGGAAAAAGTGCATAATTCCACCTGCGAGCCATTAAGAAGGTCATTTGTCACAATTTGTCCCCATTCGATTGAGGTTGAATACAAACTGATTGGATCTGATAGATTAGGGTCAGATCCCTTCCTAACACATTCTCTGTTGGATCGAACCGATATTTGTCAGCTCGTCATTTCCCAAGTGGTGTGGTTTACCACTTAGCCATGGCCCTCGTGAAGCATTTTTATATAATATACAGGAATGAGGAACTTCGCTATATGACAGTCTCATTTGTTACATTCGTGGTTCGACAATCCCACCATCCTTCCAGTTTCATTATGACAACCAACAACGAAACCTTTGACCTCACTTTGAAAACCTTTATCCTTATAATGTTAGTCACATCCATAATACTGCAAACAGTATTATCTGAATGAAAATATTTTGACTCTTCTATAAGCAAAATTAAATTTTGGGAACATGGTATTAAACTCAGCAAATACATTTTTCCTCTGGTTCGAATTATATCCTCAGAGATATTCAGGTCATTCAAATGAACAAATTTCCAAATACAGTATTCTTTCAAGTACATCTAAACATATTGCATCCAATACAAAACTTACGAGTTTCATATATTTGGATGATCTGAATATCTTATTTGAGTTGAATATTTTTGTCTTATATTGTCTTATTAGAAGGCAAATCCGAGGAACAAACAGTATCAATAAGCAATTACAAGATGGGGACAGCGTTGCAATATCATCCTCATGTAAAGTTCTCTTGGCAGGTATAATACCTACTTAACACCAGAAAATTTTATTTTAAATTTTCCTTATTCCCCCTTAAGGAAGGGAGCAAGAATGCTTCGACTACATTGGGGTGGATCGAGGGGACTCAGAAACCCCTCCTCAGTATTTTCTTCTAACAAAGAGTCAAGATATTCTGCTATGACTCAGCCAAACTCCTTATAAGGGGAATGTAGCTCTTGTATACAGTTTGATAGAAATTCAATTACAAAGGGGGTTTTACACGGTCAAACGGTTCGTCGAACGCGGTTCGACAGAAAAGTGTTTGAAGTGATGTTCGAACGTGTGAACGGGGTATTTGGTTGTCGAACACGTTCAGACCTCCGAACATCACTTCAAACACTTGTCTGTCGAACCGCATTCGACGAACCGTTTGACCGTGCAAACCCCCTTAAGACTGCCATTGTAAAGTCCAATAAGTGAGCCCTTCAATACACCACTTTGTCTCACACCATTCCCTATGAACTGCTCACCGGAAAATGGAGATAAAATTCAAACTTTTACAAACTGATGAACATACCAGTACTTTAACGAAGTCACATAATCAAGTTGGATACACTATCTTGACAATTTTTTATCAAAATACCACGGTCAATGCCATCAAAAAATATCAATGAAGCTATCATATACGACAGACCTTTATCCTCAAGGAGTTAAAAGGAATAACTGGGGTGACATTGTTTCTTTTGAAAGTGTGTATTCTTTGACTAGACCAGGTCCTTTACTAGGAGGATGGCCGCCATATTATATATGTCGGTGTATGTATTATGATGGTAGCGTCAAAAGTAACAGTGGGTTGTTAAAGACTGAAGAAAAAGAAACACTAAAAACCACATAAAAGTATATTAACAATAAAGAATACCATGAGAGGAGAAAGATTTAATACTCCCACCAATGGAAGAATGAAATGAATGAACCATTTATCAAGAAATGAAAAATAGTTTTGCTGTTGGAATAATGACGGGTAAATCATGATTGCAAGATCTAATTTGTACCAGCTTTTAGTATTATTAAGCATTCAGTTGTTGATGGTTGGAAACATCAAATTTGAAGTTTGATTAATTTTTATTATTATTTCTTGCTATAAGGGAACCAATATTGAATAATGATGTGTTGGAAAAGGAGAAGGAGGAAGAGGAGGAGCAGGAAAGAGGTTGAAGAGGAAGAGCAGGAGGGGGAGGCGGAGGAGGAGGAGGAGAAGGAGGAGGAGGAGGAAGAAGAGGAAAAGGAGTAGGAGGAGGAGGAGGAGGAAGAGGAAGAGCAGGAGGAGGAGGGGGAGTTAGAGTCAATGGAGGAATAGGATAATGAGTAGCTAGAAGAGGAAGAAGAGAAAAAGAAAGATGAGCTGAGAGTGGAAATGCCATAAAAGAAACAGTAAGAGGCAGAAGAATAGAAATGAGTCCTAATAATTGGAAAAGGAGGAAGAGGTGTAGCGAAGCAAGTAGTAAGTGGAGGAAGAAGAGAAGTTGTGAGAAGAGGAAGAATAGCAATACGAGGAGTTAAAAGAGGAGGAGATGGAGGGATAAGAAGACGATTAGCAAGAAGAAGGAGAGGAGGGAGAAGAATGGGAAAGCGAATGATAGGAAGAGGACGAGGTGGAAGAAGAATTGGAAAGAGAGAGAGTAAGAAGAGGAAGAGGATAAGAAAATAGGATTATAAGATGAGTTATAAGTAGAGGAAGAGGATGAGAAGGAGGTATTAAAAAATAGAAGTAGAAGGAGAAAGAAGAGGAGAAAGAATAGAAAATGGAAATTGAGGAATAAGAAGAAAAGGAGGAGTAACTGAACGAGTAAGAAGAGGAAGTGGATGAGACTATCTGATAGAAAAGCGAAAATTTAAATATTATTGCGAAGGGGGACCGTGGTAGCGTATTGGTTAGGATACTCGACTCGGGAGGTGATAGACCAGCGATCGAGCCCACCGCATTGCATTAGGATTGACATCCAGCTTGAATTTTCCAGCTCAGATCTGTCTGTGTCCACCCCACTAATGGGAGCTTACCTAGTGGGTCGGCTGCAAGGACGAACACATATTATGTGAGTGGTCATACCAGATGAGTTAACAATAACGATGATCAGGGGCTGGAGTAGGAAACTCCACAACTCAAAAGCAGGCAGAGCAATATCAACGGAACGATAGCAATTGGCTATTGTATGTTGAACTCCAATTTCTCTGGTTACAATCAATTTATAAATGAACTTGATTAGGTGCTGACGTTGCTGTTGTTTCTTCTTCTGTTGCTTTCAGTTATCTTCCATCCCCTCCTTGCCTTTCTCAGACACTCCTTTTTCCTCCCATCCTTACCCAGACACACCTTTCTCCTCCTATTTGTCTGCCATCGGTGCTCTTCCCACCCAATATCCTTCAGGAACTTCTCCCCATGCCGCCTCACTATGGATTTCTCTCTATGGTAAACTGGAGAAGACGCACCTCAGTGTTTTCAATTCGAGAGGGCACTCTTCATGATTGGCCAACTGGAGATAACCCAGCCTAACCTAGCCTAACCTAACCTAACTTAACCTAACTTAGCTTAACCTAACCTAACCAAAGGTGCTCTATCTCCAGTTGCATAATTATGAGATGCGTTATCTCCAGTTTGCCAATTACGAGGAGTATTTTCTACTGTTGACGGTGCTGAGGTGATTCTTCTCCAGTTTATCCTCCTTCTCTTATCTGTACCTACAAATATGTTCACCTCTTCAAAATTCTGCATGTCCTTCATTCCACCTCTCCATTCTCTTCCATTTTACAACCTCATCAGTTCTTCCATCACACTTTACCAGATTTACTCCATTTCACTGCAGCCTTGCCCTAGCACTTTTATCTGCACATGTTTTTACCCCGGTAGCCACTGTCAACCCCCTTGTGTTGTGTTTTAGCCTCATCTCCTCTCCTCACACCCTATATTTTTTTTCCCTCTTTTCCCAGTCCATTTCCCTATCACTGCTTTTAAGCATTTTACTAGCCCCATCTCACCAAAACTTCTTCTAACAACCTCTTCTTACTTAAATAGCCAATCTTAAGTCATTTTTATACCTCATCGGGTGCTTTATACCCTGCTATCTGAAATGACTTCTGCTCCCCTGCTCCTTAACAGATGAAACCGACCATTCCATCATATTCTCTCCTCTCATTTTCCTCAGAGTTGGTATTCTCTCTCCATTGCTTGCATGATTCTTCCCCACCTGGAAAACATTTTACCCGTCACATCTTATCGTACCTAAATGTTCTTTCTCCTTTCCTATCTATCAGTAACACTTCCCCCTTACCATTTTCAACTTTTGTTCATATCCAACATATATTCTCGAATAGTCATTAATGCTCCACTTCCAATGTAATCATTTTGTTCTCCTTTTTTTGCACCCTCATATTTTATTACCCCCTCTCCAGCTAAGTCTGTAAGCTTGGATAGGTGTGTGTTGTATAGTTAATACGAGCGGGAGCTTGTAAGTACCTGTTACCAGCTGTCAGATGATCCTAGCTTACTTTCACCCGGATAGCTCAAGCATTGAGTTAGGGCAGGAATAAATGTGGTGATTTTATCCCAGGGAGGTAATACGGGAGAGAGAATTTGTTTTTTTGGTGAATGTATATATGCTCTGACTCGGCCATTCCTGTACGGTGGAAGTACAGACATTGATATATATATATATATATATATATATATATATATATATATATATATATATATATATATATATATATATATATATATATATATATATATACACACACACACACACACACACACACACACACACACACACACATATATATATATATATATATATATATATATATATATATATATATATATATATATATATATATATATATATATATATATATATATATATATATATATATATAAAGAAAATTAAGTCTTCTAAGTCCTGCAAAGAAGATTTTTAAGTGGTAAACCATTCTTAACCTCGTAAAGTGTGTCTTCAGGGAAATAGAGGAAAGTGGATTCCATGTCACCCCTTGAAAGTAAGTGAGGAAACTTTATCCACGATTAAGGAAAAAGTCCGAAAAAATTTCACTGAGATATATGCAGTTTTTGCATTTTTTTTTTTTACAATATATATATATATATATATATCTATATATATATATATATATATATATATATATATATATATATATATATATATATATATATATATATATATATATATATATATATTATAATTATATCTATATGTATAAATACTTCATCCTTATTCCCCTGCGTGTCGTAAGAGTCGACAAAATGGGGCGGAGCAAGGGGACCGGGAACCCCCTCCTCTGTATTTTCTGCTCCCAAAGAGTCAGAGTATTATGCTCTGACTCAGCCACTCCCCTTGTAAGGTGAAAATGGATTGTGTGTTTGTGTGTGTATATATATATATATATATATATATATATATATATATATATATATATATATATATATATATATATATATATATATATATATATATATATATATATATATATATATATATATATATATATATATATATATATACATATACTTCTGTAGAGAAGGTGTTGTTTTTCACTGTGGGGTATATATCTGGGAGGGGGAGTGCACCATTTATATTGGGCTCGTGGGTAAAGTTTGATATTGAGTTTACTGTGTGTTGACTTCTAGGTTCCATGAGATCTTCAATAGTACTGGTACTAGATGTAGAATCCCTCTTCACCAACGTTCCGGTGAATGAAACAATCCGGATCATCCTAATAATGTAGTAGGTTGGCTCATGGCACCAGCCGCCCGTTGCGATACTACAACTGAAGGTTTTTTGAACTTAAATAGGACTGTCCAGGACAGTTTGATGTAAAGTCTTCCTTCAGTTACGGTTATTTTTCTATGCCTACAGCTACACTGAATATTCTTGGATATTCATCACACTTCTTTTACTATCCCTTCACATCTGATAAGTCATTACACTCTTCATCTTCGTGCCCAAGCCCGATGAGGGCTGTTTTATTTATTTATTATTTTTGGCCCGTCCTGGTGTCATAAAAAA
>JAXCGZ010012354.1:10000-22500 GCA_037179515.1 Halocaridina rubra | reverse complement strand
TGTAGAGAATATATATATTTTATTTAAGTTTCCCATGTACAGTACGATATACGTTTTCTTTGTAATGAATTTATTTTTCTTTTTCTCGGCTGACTTTGATTACGTTAAGATGTCGTGCAGCATGGTCTATCTATAGAATATTGTTTAGAACCAAGGAATAATAATAATACTATAAGCTTGAAAATTAGATAAACCCCAAATAGTGTGAGTAAATAAATATTTTATGAGTAAGATATTGTGCCTGAATTGTGGTGAGCATCAGCTGATACGGAAGCAGCAAAACGTTTTGGTCAGAGGTTCGTTCGCCTGCATCCTCCTCCTCTTTTATCACTTAATGCGATCGAGTATTATGTAGGGAATTGAAAAAAGCTTTAAGAACAAACATCAAACAGAGTTTCGGTATTTTATCGTTAGGGAAATAGCGTGCGAGGGTGTATCAGCTGATACGGAAATGCCAAAACTTTTTGCAAATAGAGGTTCATTCTCCTGCATCCTCCTCCTCTTCTACTGCCTAATGTGTTTGAATATTATGAAGAGATTTGAAAAAAAGCATTAAGAACAAACAGCAAACAAACTTTCAATATAATATCGTCAGGGAAATAGCGTGCAAGGGTGTATCAGTTGATACGGAAGCTCCAAAATGTTTGCAAATAGAGGTTCGTTCTCCTTCCTCCTCATCCTCTTCTATCGCTTAATGTGATCGAATATTATGAAGAGAATTGAAAAAAAGCATTAGGAACAAACAACAAACAGACTTTCGATATAATATAGTCAATGAAATAGCTTGCGAGGGTTTATCAGCTGATACGAAAGCGCCAAAACGTTTGCAGATAGGGGTTTGTTCCCCCGCATCCTCCTCCTTTTCTACTGCTTTATGCGATCGAATATAATGAAGAGAATGAAAAAAAGCATTAAGAACAAACAGCAAACAAACTTTCAATATAATATCATCAGGGAAATAACGTGTAGAAAATATATATATTTTGCATTTAAGTTCTCATACATAGTAATTTTTATTATTATTGTTATTATTGCTATTATCAGTATTATCATTATTGTTGTTGTGCAATGGTAGCACAAAGCTTTTCATCTTTGGTTTTTTCTCTCATATGCACACACCACATACACCTCGTTTGCTTCTCCGGGAGTTCGTAAATAGAGGATCGTCTGTTTTTAATTATTCAAATGCAGTACAGGTAGTTAATTTTTAAGTGGCATAAATCCTTGCATTTAGAGCTTAGATGTTGAATAATGGAAGTAAAAGTGTAAATTGCACAGTTTAATGTATTCATATTAACTTATTATTTACCATAATACAGCTTTTATTTCAAAATCCTGGAAATTTTTATTCTGTCATTTAACTGTTTCCTTGGAGTACTGATATCTGTGTTTATTTTTAATTTAGTATATATTTACTGTTACATTTATAAACTATAACTTAAAGTAACCGTCATTGTATTTTTGATGTATAAGTTATTTAACTTTTCCACATTTTTTTTAACTTCTTTTAGCACGTGGAAAGACAAAGAATTTACAACTGTTTCCAGAATTTCCAAGATGGATTTGGAAGATAATATAGCACAAGCTGTTGTCAACACCATGACTGTTGTTAAGCTTCTTGGGTCTCACAATGGTGATTTTATCATTGAATATAACCAGGTAATGTATGTTCATGAATATATATAAATGAAATACCTTTATTCCTCTAAGTATACAGTGGATATTCTTACGATATATATACAATAAAGTCGACATCTCGTTCTAGTATATAGACATGCTTTGAATAAGTACTGCAGAGTGAAAGTGGATGTATTGTAATTTGTTTTATCTAAGGAAGACACACATCATAAAATTTGTAATACGAGGAGTTCCCGGGTTACGTGCTCCCTGAGTTACGAGGTTTTTCGACTTGCATGGCTTGTGTGGTAAATACAAACTTTGTGCTCTGAACAGTTTGTGAGTGTGATGGTTGAATACACACCTAGCAGTACTTTTGTAATGGTGTGCATAAAGTTAATGGCTCTATATATTTATCTGGATATTTGAAGGAGTCAGATTGAATTTATTAACCAAATTACCAAACACATAGCCATGTGTGAACGATCCTTCAATGTTTATAATTATCTCAGATTGTATACTTTAGACTTTCTACAAATACTGTATTGTTTTAAAGAATGTGACATTATTATTTTAATATACGTTTGTAGATGTGGAATTAATATTTATTATTTATTTCTAAATAGCAATTTTATTTTTTATTGAATAATTATAATACGAATTGCAGATATAATATTATTATAGAGTAGTAGAAATTTTTTTTTTTTTTTGCAGACTTGTAAACAATAATATAGCTTACATTACAATTCCTTTATACTTCAAGTTTATGATTCTATTTATTTATTTTTGAATTTGGTTATTTCAAAACGTTTTGTCATGAGCTTTAAGTGACATATGACTGTTAAAGATTAGCCTGAAATTCTTAACAGAAGAAAGTGCATTAATATGAGAAGGTCTTGCTGTAATTGCTAAGTCTGGGTATATAATGAATATAAGCTCTATATGCAATGCATATGAAATGAGTATTGCTCGGCTATACTCTATATTAATTTCTTGTAGTTAAGTACTCTTTTCAATTTTGGATTCCATTTCTGAGAGTAAGAGGTCAAGATATTAATTTTTGTAGAGAAAAAATGGGCATCTTCTGGTCGTAGGTTGGCTATGGCACCAGTCACCTATTGAAATACCATAACTGAAGGTACTGTGGCTTCAACTAGGACTGGTCCAGACAGCTCTTGGTTGAGTCTTCTTTAAGGATGGTTCTCTCCTTATGCCTACGTCCACACCGAATATTCTGGGGTATTTGTTACACATATCTTGCTGTCCCATTACATATGACAAATCACAACATTCCCCATATCAGTTTCTTTTTGCCCTCTTTTTTTCCTCATATTAGCTAGTTGTATTGAAGGTCCACAGCTTATGGCCCCTAGTTCCCAGTATAGAAGTTTGCTAAGAATATCCAGGGATCTTATTGACTCCACTACTGGCGTGAGGGTAGACACGCCTGGTGGTAGTAATGGTTCTGCCCTTAACCTTGCTTCTTTTGATAGATCTGCTTCTTTCACTCCTCACTTTTCTAATATTCGTGGTCTGAACTGTAATCTCTCATCTGTGGAACAACACTTTGGGTACTTCCCTCCCTAATCTCCTCCTCCTCTCTGAAACCCAGCTGTCTACTCATGCTTCCATTGACCTATTTCAAATCTCTCACTATAACCTGTATTCTCATTTTCGTTTCCAAAGGTGGGGTCTGTGTCTACTGCAACACTAACACTTCTATTGCAAGGCTCATGTACCTTGAATCTCCTGACTTTTATGCATTCTGGCTGAAAATCTCTCTCTACTACCACTTTATTCCTTTGCTTCTGCTACTGTTCTCCAAACTCCACTGACTTTGTGTCTTTCTTTATATATCTGTCCTCTTGCCATGAGTCCTTGCTATCTTCCTACCCACATGCCAAAATCTTTATATTGGAGACTTCAGTGTATACCACGGTGAGTAGCTTAAGTCTACTCCACTGATGTGGGAGGAAGGGAGGCCCTGGCTTTCTTTATTACTCACAATCTGGAGCAAATTATCAAACATCCTACTTGTGTCCCTGATCTACACAAACATGCAGCCAACACTCTTGACCTATTTCTTACTTCTAACCCTTCAAACTACTCTTATTCTGTGCTTTCCACTCTTGGTAAATCTGAGCACTCTGTGATCTCAATCTCTTCCATTTTCGCTCCCTCTCCATCAATCCCTTTTACTCAGCGCCACCTTTGGCACTTTGAGCATACTCAATGTGAAGATTTGCGTAACTTCCTCTTTGACTTTCCATGGGATGACTGCTGCTCTCGGTCCCACAACCCTGATCAGGTAGCCCTAAAAGTTGCCGAGATCATAACCTCGAAAATGGAGGCACATATACCCTCCTGTGTGAAAACTTTTTCTCCACCTAACCCTTGGTTTGACTGTGCCTGCTCAATGGCTATTCAGGCCAAGGATTGGGCACACCAGTCGTACCAAGCCTCTCTTTGTGATTAAGGTCGCTCTGCTTTTATTATAGCTAGGAATCGCTGTACCACTCAGATTCGAAGGTCTAAAGCTTTTTTTATAAGCAGGAAAGTTGATGACCGTAGCTGATCCTCAGCTCAGAACTTCTGTAACTCAAGCTTTCAATCTTTCATTCGTTCTGATAGTTCTTGAGCTTGCTCTCCCACTGACAAAGCCACTTTCTTTGGCTCTCATATGTCTGCCCAACTTTGTAAACGATTCCAGTACACCTATCCCTCAATCTTAACCCCTCTTTAACCTTGTGCCCTCCCTTATCCTTTCTTCATGCAAAGTTCATAAGGTTCTTCACTTGCTAAAGACAAACAAAGCATCTGGTCCCAATGGTATCCCTGCAAGGTTCCTTAAGTAGTTTGCAGATGAAGTGCCTCTCGTGCTTTGCTGTCTTTATTGCCTCATTCTCTCAACAAGTATCTATCCTTCATCTTGGAGGCATGCTCTTGTGTAAACTGTTCCTAAGAAGGGTGACTGCTCTATTCCTTCGACCTAACTGACCTATTGCCCTAACCTCTTCTATTGATCAAGTTTTTGAAACTTTGCTCAATGCTCACATTTTGAAACGCCTTGACTCTAACTCACTTATATCTGATCACCAGTATGGCTTGCGTAAGGCAAAATCCACAGGTTACTTTCTGTCCTATCTCACTCATGTATGGTCATCTTTTCAGAAGAACTATGGGGAATCCTTTAACGATGCCCTTGATATCTTAAGGCTTTTGACAGAGTCTGGGACAAGGCACTGTTGGTCAAACTCCCTGCCTTTAGCTTTACCCCTTCTCTCTGTTCTCTGATTTCCAGATTTCTTTCTGACCGTTTTATATCCATGGTTGTTGACAGTGCAACATCTAGCCCTTTCCCTGTTACCAGTGATGTTCCACAGGGCTCTATTCCTTCATCTACTCTGTTCCTTCTCTTCATTAATGATCTTCAGTCACCCTCTTCCTCTCTTCTTCATGCCTTTGCTGACAATTCTAACCATCATATTCCCTCTGCCTTTTCTTCACAACCTTCATGTGCTACTCGTACTCAGTCTTGTATCACTCGTTCTGCAACTCCCAAATCTAATTTGCATAGGTGATCTGAGTGGGGCACTTACCGTATATACTTGTTTAATGTGCGACTTTTGAAGACCTTTTTTTGAAGCTAATTTTAGGGGAGTTGCATCATACACGAGGTATAAAAATAATGTAAGTACTGCTGGCCTTAGCCGATCGAGACTACCATCTAGGTCTATGCTTTTCTAAATCAGCTGATTGTGGTAAACTAAAGAATGCAAAAAGGAATCTCTTTACTTGTTGAGAGAAACTATTATTACTTGGACTATTATTTTCATTTTAGCATACAAAGGTACATAAACATTTATTAAAGTAAAAATACATGCATAAATTTGTTATTTAATTAAAATCCCTCAAAGTCATTCTCCGTATCTTTAAATAAGGCTTTGAAGTCTTCGTCATCTAGGCAATCATCATATTGATCATCTTCCAAATCTTCGATAATTTCATCTTCTACATCTTGCATCCTTCATCGTTCATCCACCCTTTTTCATGTACGTGGACAACGATACCATCCGGGAATTTATGTGTAGGCTTCAATTTTCATATGAAGATAACCCTTGGTGAAAGTTTCGTTCCATCTGCCATACATGTTAAAACAACAGTAAAATGTGTTCTATCATGCCCCGTAGTTTTAATAAAAATACTTTTCTCTCCCATTTTATATACCGTCGAGTTTGAAGGCATATCGAAGTTTAATGGAGTTTCATCCATATTGCCAATGCATGATAATTTATAAGTCATTAGCTTTGCGATGTTTGATTACAAAGGATAGGAAGTTATCGATTTTTTCTTCTAGTTTTTAGGAAGTTTTTGCGCAATTTTGGCTTTTCTTCTTAGGACGAAGTTGTTCCTTTTCATAAATTGAGTACATCATCCTGCACTTGCAGGAAATTTAGGAATGCCTAATTTTCTTGCTTCTTTAATTGCATAACTTCTAATATCAATTTGTGTTATAATAAAACCATTTTCTCGGTTTTCTGACACCCACCTTGCCACTCTTTCTTCCAAATGTGGCCATTTACATTTAGATCCACGATTTGCACATTTATAAGAAGGCGTTACCACTAATTTCTCTTTTTGTTTTCTCCGGCTTCAGACACAGCTTTCCCCAATGCCAAACAGCTTAGCAGCTTGAACATTGTTTGTTTTTTCAGCTTGAACTATAATTTGCAGCTGAAATTTAGCAGTATATATCCTTGCTGATCTTTTCTCCATGGTGACTTTGGGTATAATGTAAAAAAATAAATCTGGCCTATTCTACTTGATGCCATTTGTACCATAAGTACAGTAATTGTTTACTATCGTATGATGGTTGAAATGAAATAAAACAGCTGTTAGCCATTTCCATTGATAACTATAACAGCTGTTTCTTGTTCAGTTGTTTATATTCTCTTAATTTTTTTAACTTAAAAAATGGGGTAAGGAGCTGGAAGAAAAGAGGTTAGTGTATAGTGACTTGGTCTCTCAAAAAAGATACTCACTTGATATACGAGATACATGGTAAAATTAATTTTTTGGGTGAAAATTTGTTGGTCGCACAGTACGTGAGATCGCACATTACATGAGTATATACGGTAATATTTAGTTAAATTTAATGCCTCTAAGACAGTTTCTGGCTATCTCTTTATCTTCTCCTCATGATAACCCTATTGTCTTCAAATCTAACTAAATTTACCCTCTTAATTCTATCAACATATTAGGAATCCACTTAGCCTCTAGCTTGTCTTGGAAGAATCATATATTCCAAGTTTCTATATCTGGATCCAAAAAATTGGGGGTTCTGTTTTGTTTTTGTCATTACTTTAACTTTTTACAGTTACTTAATATCTCAAAAGGTCTTTTCTGTCCCTACTTAGAATACTGCTCGCATATATGGGGTGCTTCTTCTTATACTTATCTCCTTGATAGGATCGAATATAAGGCAGTCATACTCATTAATGACCCTCTTCTTGCTTCTAACCTAGACTCTCTTTCTCTTCACTGTAAGGTACCATCCCTCTCTCTTTTCTATTGCTACTGCCAAGGCCGCGTAACGCTCGTCAAGCGGCCTCGCCTCACAGATACTGTGCAGAGATATGTAGCTCGCGGATTGGTCAGTGCAGTGACTTCTTCCCATCTACCTCCTGACTGTGGAACTCTTCCTCCTTCTGTCTTTCCTAATTCTTATAACCTATCTTCCTTCAAAAAGCAGATCTATCATCATCTCAGGGCCTAATCCTGCCAGATCTCTAGGTCTGGATCTCAGTACTTTTTCGATTCTTTTAGTGTGTTGTTTCCCTTTGTGTATCATTATCTCATCTCTGTCTTGTCCATAACCTTTTTCCTAGCCTTTGTTTTAATGTTTTCTTAGTGCTAGGGCCTTTATTGATGAGGGCAGTATTTTTTTGCCTGTCCCGGTGTCACACATAAAAAACTTAACAATTATGCCATTCTGAGCACAATTTTGTAGATCATTTAAAAATGTATTGAAAAGTAATGGGCCAAGCATTGAGCATTGAGGAAAGCTAAATTCCGCTGAAATATTAGATAATATTTGTTCTGTTTTTACCAATTTCTTACGATTAGTAAAGTGGCCATTCAGTCAGAACAGCATTTCATTTTCCTGATGATTCCTTGATGACTGTTCTCCCCCTATCTCATCTTCTGTACTTTTTGAGCTTATAACTCTCTTCTTCTTAACGTCTCTGCATATTTTTTTGTCCACATATTTTGGTTCTAGACTCTGTGGCTGTAGGCACCTTGCTTATATAGCCTTTTTTCTCTTACCAGTTATTTTAATTTCCTCAATCCTCTACTCATGTCTCTTCCTCTTTCTTTTTCCACATACCACCTTTGCTTGCTCCTCACATTTTACCTGATTGCCATTCTTCTTTTCTCCTCTTCTCCCACTTATTCTTATACCTCTCTTCAAACTTGCTTTTTTCGTTTTACTAATTCACTTGGTGTTATTACTAATTACAGAATGGGTTCATTCTTCTCTCTTCCTTTCTTCCTCATCTTGGCTTTGCTTCCATATGAAATTATCTGACATTACCAACAGTTAACATTGTTATTACATTTGCAACCTGCTTCTCGTCCCTTGAATCTTGACTCACTAGCATTTTGTCAAACAATGCTTTGTGTTAATCTATCCCATATCGGCATGTGCATTTATGAGTTTGTCTTTGCTAAGAAAAAAAAAAAGGGTATTTCCTATTATTAAGTACAGACATTCCCCAACTTATGAACGATTTAGATTCCAGAAGACCGTTTGTAAGTAGAAATGTTCGTAAACCATGTTTAGGTGTAAGAAGTGCTGTACAGTATATACATATTTAATACTTACTGTACAGTACTTAGGCTAAAGACACTTAACTACTACATAACCATAAGGTATACTGTATTAATGAATTTTATTAAGTAATAATAATGTTATAATGCAGTACAGTACAGCAATAAGTACATTAATACATAGATGGATAAGGGGTAGGTGTTTGTTCGTATCTGTGAATGTTCGTAACTCGTTCGTAAGTAGGGAGCTTCTGTATCTTGCTTTACATGGGATCACGAACCAATCCCTACTTCTCTTCCCTGGGACCCTCAATTTTATAGATATACCATCAGTCACTTTATCATCCACCTGTGCATTTAGATCTCCATAAATGAGCATCTGTTCATTCCCTCCAAATGGAGCAAAATATTCACTTATGCTTATCCAAAAATTATTACTTTTTTTCCTACTTTAGTATTACCAGAACCCTAGGGTCCTGTTATTCCCAGTTCTGCTCTATTTATTCTTGCTTTCACTCACAGTTGTTTTTGATTATCTTTTTCCAACCCCCTTACAAGGGGGAATGAGGCATGTGTATATGTATGTATGAATATGTATATATTCTCCACAGTCACACAATTCATCTTATCCCTCAATAGCTTTTCTTTTTTTAACCCTGAGGTTTTCCCTTTAACTATGCCATATAGTTCCTCATTTTCTTTTTAACTTTGCACCAAGACATCCAACTTATTCTCATTAAATATTTTTGCAGTCTCACATTGCTTGACATCTACATCACAGTCAAGAGCATTCATACATGTAGCTTTGAGAAAGCAAATTACTTTGTCATCTCAAATGGTCATCACTACTCTTGGTTGTCTCCTTGCCAAACAAAAAAAATGCTCAAAGCGAGAAGGATGGGTAACCCTTGCTCGTCTCACATTTCATCAGTTCTTATGTAGCGTATGAGATATATACAAGGCTTTCTATCATAAGAATCGTTTTCATTCTCTAAATTTTGTGTGATACAAAGTATTTTTCTCTGTTTCAGATGTTGAGTAATCCCTCAACTATGAAATACATAGTTCACTGTGAAAGATCGCACAACCATTCTTATATTGCAAAAGCTGTGAAACTCATGTCAAATGACAGTATTCCCAATGAAAGGTGAGTATCTTATTTTATTACATGAAAGGTGAGTATCTTATTTTTTTACATGGAATTCTTTCTTTTAGTTCTGGTATTCTGTTTGAGACTGTTCGTATATTATTATTACAAAGATAAAAGGAATAGGTGAAGGGGTGGAGGAAGTTTTGAAGTGTAAAAAAAATGTCGAATAATGAGATTCAGTCAGGATGGGATGTTATGCAATATGTAGCTATTGTTGTTGGACATATCTTTAGAAGGTATCTCGTTGAGATATATGAAGGAAAATGATATGTAAAGGATAATGATGAAAATGAGAGGGAGTGAAGGTTCATGATGAACTTAACAGTGCAAGAAGGAGATTTTTAAATTCAAAATAAAATTAGGTTGTTTGGGGTAGTTTCTTAATCCTCACTCTGTGGTTCCAAGTCACAAAATCTCGGGCCCTTCGTTGAAAGGACTTCAGTTTTCTTTTCATCAATTTTAATTAAGAATCCAAGACTTTATGCTGTACGCCACTGCAGAATTAAAAATGTCATCATATAGTCTAATCATGGTTAGTCTTGGTATGACAGACAGAGACTAATTTTTGCGTAGTTAAGCGACATGTTAAAGCTTTTAGTGTATGCACTTGAGTTATATTACAGTTGCTAAAAAGATAAGTCTTATTTTGATTTTATCATATTGCATTGCATTTTAAAGCTTTGCATGTACTAACATTGTTAAAAGTTGCTGGCTATATTTCTCTGTAAATTACAGTAATTCTGCTTTTCAGCTTGATTGCCATTGTCAAAAGTATTGAAGAGAACAATAAGTGCCAATATAAAACGAAAGCTATGGAGAATTCTGTATTTAGTCATACTATGGGTTCAGCTACTTTTTCTCCAGAATCGGAGGCTCAGGTGGATAATTTGATTGAACGTCTTAAAGGCATTGTTGAAAAAAAGGAGGTAAGATTCATATGTTACTTCCTTTAATTTTGTGGTTCCTAAGCTCTTTCACAAATACTGATAAGTTGACCATGACTAATTCAATGAGTATAGTCTAATAAAGTGGAAGTATTCTTCATTCTCTCTATTTCTTACTTCCTCTTTTATTGTTGTTTTGTGATAAGAGGAAAGTTTACATATTAAAATATATTCAGTTTCTTGCTTGTGTATCCTTATCACCTATGTTGACATTCAAGGCAAATTTGGGCAGTATGATATTGTGTTTTCCATATGCCCTGGGAAAATGCTATGTAGAGTGTTGTCATGAGAAGGTTTGTGATAGGGATTACTTTTTTAAATTCCTAAAGAATATTTGGAAAAGTTGTTTAAATGGGCAAAGGAGTGCCTTTATAACATAACTTGGCTCTGTATTCATGGGTAGTGAAGTGAAAGAAAGGATTTATTACATGAATCAATATTTTCGTACATCAAGAATTTCAACATACTGTATATCACGATGGAGGGAGTTGTAAGAGAGATGTTGAATACAAGAGTTCTGAAATAAGCCTATGGAAGATGATTAGGGCATTTTAAAAATATGTAAACTAAAATGGTTGATTGGTGTGAGGAAAAAGGGAGTTTTATGAATGTTTTTATTAGAAGTGGGATTCTGAATTGATGGTGGAAGTGTAGTGTTGGATTAGAGACGAGGAATTTGTAAAGAACATTGTAGAAAAGGGAGTGCAGTTGGTGAGAGATTTTTAGAAACCAAGTGGCATTGCTAATACAGCTGAACATAATGAAGAGAGTAAAGATGAAAATATAGAAAAAGGGTTTCATGGTTTGCTGAAAGCAAATTTTTGTTAAGTGAGTTAGGGAGGAATGGACTGTTCTGGATGCTTTTTGAAAAGAAAGAAGGCATAACTAGGGAGACTTGTATAATTTACAGACTTGTATAATTTACATGAGGAGCAGATTGTGGAGAAGGGCATTTAGAGAGTGTGCTAATAAAATTTTTAATTTTCCAAGTTTGATGTGATCAGTTCCGACTTCAGAGATTACACGCTGCTTTTTTCTCGTGATAGGCATGTCTACATTCATTATTAAACTGTCCTTTATCTTTAAGGTAGTAGATTCAGTGTTCTTAATGAAACCCTTTTCTCATACAGCGTATCAGTCGCAAATATGGTTAATGTTCATATTATTATCATTGTTATAAATGTCTGTCCAATTAAGATCAGCAAGGTCAAGCGAGATACCCTGCCAATCTGCCTGTGATTTAGGGTACATTTAACAAGGAAAAGATACATCTGGGATATTGTGATTGATTTTTGCAGTGGTAGAAAATAAATAATGATCTGATGACCAATGGGATATTCACTTTTAGAAATTTTGACAGCAGGGAAATCAGCCAAGAGAAGACCTATGTGTGGCATCATAATCAACTGCCCACATCCTGTTCCTGTTGCAAAGCCAAGAGCTGCAATACCATGAGAAATAGTTTGTGAAAAAGAGTTCAGCTACTCTGTGATGAACATTAAAGTCACCACCAAAAGCAATTAAGGCCTTCCTGTCTGTCAGCCTGCTGTACAACCACCATTTTATCAGCGAGATAATAAAATATTCTATCGTCAAGGTCTAGGTTATGGTTAATAACAAAAAATATAAAAATTATTATGCCTTCCAAAATCCTGAATCTCATGACACCCACATTTGAAACATTCTCACTTTGTTCTGTGTTCTAGAGTAAGGAAAATCCATAGAAAGTCACATTTTGACATGCTTATATATCTGATAAAATAGACTAGGGTGTTTTTTTTTTTTTTTTTTGTATCATGAGGAAGAGATCAGACACCTTTAGCAACATATGTTTTTTTCTCCTTAGTTGTGGAGACTACGCATGAAGTAATCTTCTGGAATCTTAAAATTTCTTTTCATACTCCTCTCCTCTAGCTTTCTTCAGAGGAGTGACCTAGACCCATTTATAAAGCTGATAA
>JAXCGZ010012353.1:17500-29911 GCA_037179515.1 Halocaridina rubra | reverse complement strand
TCTTTCTCCCAGCAAACTAGGGAGGGCACTGTACACAGTTATTAAAGTAAACAAACCAACACATGTACAAACAATGATGAGCCCTTAATAATAATAATAATAATAATAATAATATTAACAATAATAATATCTAAGGAGAATTATTGGAATAGACATTATGAAAGTAATGCAGAGGTATATTAAAACCCAGCAGAGAGCTGGATAGTCATAACATATCTTTTATAATCCCTTTACATCTGACAGGTCATTACACTCTCCATCTCTGTTTCTCTTTACAGCCTGATAAAGGCTGTCTAATTTTATAATTTTTGGCCAATCCTGGTGTCACAACAATCTTTAAAAAATATATATGTATATATTTTTTTTATTTATTTTTATTTATTTTTATTATTTTTTATTTTTTGGCCAAAAAAATATCCTCGATGCACTGAATCAGTGATAGGGGAACCGCGAAATAGCGAGGGATTACTGTATATATACACCTAGTTCTCAGAATAATGCCTAGATAGGTTCTCAGGAGTGTCGGGTATATGGAAAATCGCGTGAAAAAACGAATCATTTTCCATAGGAAACAATGATAAAGTGCATAGGTACGTTCTAAACCTTACATAGACACACCATGCCAAAGATATAAGATAAGTAAAAAACATATTTTATTACTACATAGCAAAGCAGAAAGCCCTGTATCTATTTTTGAGAGTATTCAAAAGATATTCATATTCACTTTACAGCTGGAAATTAACATACATTACTGTACTGTACTCTGTTATGCAGTGGGCAACAGTCATATAGTACACTGGGACATGCATGATGGCCGTGAGCAAGTAACTTATGCCGTAGAAGAGGAGGAGGAGGCAGGAGAACGAACCTCTATCTGCAAATGTAAACAAAGATAATATAGAAATTATAAATAACCAAAGCAAGACTAAAAAACGAAAAAAAGAATTAATTATACAATGCCTAAACCTACCATATGACAGATTAAAAACTTAATCTACAGTCTCTAGAGAGGCGCAGAGTTAGGGGGGATATGATTGAGGTGTATAAATGGTTTAAAGGGTTAGCAAGGGTGATATTAATAAAGTTTTAAAAATTCATGATCAAACCAGAACTCGTCATGGGTAATGGATTTAAGCTTGATAAATTTAGGTTCAAAAGGGAAATTGGTGAAAATTGGCTTGGTAATACTGTAGAGTATTCCTAGTAGGAAAATAAATGCCAATACCTTAGACAACTTCAAAGGTAGATTAGATAGACATATGACAGAGGTAGGGTGGGTGTATATATAATGTATAATGATGATGATAATTTCTTATCGTAATCCTCTTTGTACTCGTGGAAGAAGCTTTCATGGGCGCTTATTTAAAAAAAAAAAAAAAAAATAGTTTTGTTGGGGGGGGGGGGGTTATTCGCGAAATTCGAATTTTTTACTATTATTTTTTTGGGGCTATATTGCAATTTCGCGGATAAAAAAAATCTCGCATAAAAGGAACAAGGTGTGTGTATATATATATATATATATATATATATATATATATATATATATATATATATATATATATATATATATATATATATATATATATATATATATATATATATATATATATATATATATATATTTATATATATATGTGAACCAGGAAATCAGCGAAGTAGGACCCGCCTATATGTACATAGATATTTTAATATATTTTTACGTTTACACTGTATAAACCCTCCCTGCTCTGTTAAAAAAACACCCTTTACATTATAAATAACAGCAAGCAATGTAAATTTTTATGAAAGTGATAGATAAAATTACAGTGACTGAGGTGATAAGGACGTGTCATACATATCATTTACAATTATTTTTTCATTTACGTACTGTATAAACCCTCCCTGCACTGTTAAAAAAAACACCCTTAAGATTATAGATAACAGCAAGCAACGTAAATTTTTATGAAAGTGATAGGAAAACTTACCGTGAATGTGATGATGACATGACATACATACTCATTTACAATTATTTTTTCGTTTACGTACTGTATAAACCCTCCCTGCACTGTTGAAAAAACACCCTTTACATTATAAATAACAGCAAGCAACGTAAATTTTTATGACAGTGATAGATAAAATTACGGTGAATGAGGTGATAATGATTTGACATACATACTCATTTACAATTATTTTTTCGTTTACGTACTGTATAAACCCTCCCTGCACTGTTAAAAAAACACCCTTTACATTATAAGTAACAGCAAGCAACGTAAATTTTTATGAAAGTGATAGATAAAATTACGGTGAATGAGGTGATAATGACGTGACATACATACTCATTTACAATTATATTTTCGTTTACGTACTGTATAAACCCTCCCTGCACTGTTAAAGAAACACCCTTTACATTATAAATAACAGCAAGCAACGTAAATTTTTATGAAAGTGACAGATAAAATTACGGTGAATGAGGTGATAATGACGTGACATACATAATCATTTACAATTATTTTTTCGTTTACGTACTGTATAAACCCTCCCTGCTCTGTTAAAAAAAAATCCTTTACATTATAAATAACAGCAAGCAACGTAAATTTTTATGAAAGTGATAGATAAAATTACGGTGAATGAGGTGATAATGACGTGACATACATACTCATTTACAATTATTTTTTCGTTTACGTACTGTATAAACCCTCCCTGCACTGTTAAAAAAACACCCTTTACATTATAAATAACAGCAAGCAACGTAAATTTTTATGAAAGTGATAGATAAAATTACTGTGAATGAGGTGATAATGACGTGACATACATATCATTTACAATTATTTTTTCGTTTACGTACTGTATAAACCCTCCCTGCACTGTCAAAAACAACACCCTTAGCATTATAGATAACAGCAAGCAACGTAAATTTTTATGAAAGTGATAGGAAAACTTACCGTGAATGTGATGATGACGTGACATACATACTCATTTACAATTATTTTTTCGTTTACGTACTGTATAAACCCTCCCTGCACTGTTGAAAAAACACCCTTTACATTATAAATAACAGCAAGCAACGTAAATTTTTATGAAAGTGATAGATAAAATAACGGTAAATGAGGTGATAATGATTTGACATACATACTCATTTACAATTATTTTTTCGTTTACGTACTGTATAAACCCTCCCTGCACTGTTAAAAAAACACCCTTTACATTATAAATAACAGCAAGCAATGTAAATTTTTATGAAAGTGATAGATAAAATTACGGTGAATGAGGTGATAATGACGTGACATACATACTCATTTACAATTATTTTTTCGTTTACGTACTGTATAAACCCTCCCTGCACTGTTAAAGAAACACCCTTTACATTATAAATAACAGCAAGCAACGTAAATTTTTATGAAAGTGATAGATAAAATTACGGTGAATGAGGTGACAATGACGTGACATACATACTCATTTACAATTATTTTTTCGTTTACGAACTGTATAAACCCTCCCTGCACTGTTAAAAAAAACATCCTTTACATTATAAATAACAGCAAGCAACGTAAATTTTTATGAAAGTGATAGATAAAATTACGATGAATGAGCTGATAATGACGTGACATACATACTCATTTACAATTATTTTTTCGTTTACGTACTGTATAAACCCTCCCTGCACTGTTAAAAAAACACCCTTTGCATTATAAATAACAGCAAGCAACGTAAATTTTTATGAAAGTGATTGATAAAATCACCATGAATGTGATGATGACGTGACACATTCATTTACAATTATTTTTTCGTTTACGAACTGTATAAACCCTCCCTGCACTGTTAAAAAAACACCCTTTACATTATAAATAACAGCACGCAACGTAAATTTAAAAAAAAAATGAAAATACTGAAAATGTTTTTTTTTCAATATTTTAATATTTTTGCGTATACCCATAAAATAAAATAATAATTTATCCAAAAAAAAAACCGCGATAGAGTGAGAACGCGAACCAAGAAGCGCGAATAACCGGGGTAACACTGTATATATATATATATATATATATATATATATATATATATATATATATATATATATATATATATATATATATATCATTATATATATATATATATAATATATATATATATATATATATATATATATATATATATATATATATATATATATATATATATATATATATATATATATATATATATATATATATATATATATATATATATATATATATATATATATATATATATATATATATATATATATATATATATATATATATATATATATATATAATATATATATATATATATATATATATATATATATATATATATATATATATATATATATATATATATATATATATATATATATATATATATATATATATATATATATATATATATATATATATATATATATATATATATATATATATATATATATATATATATATATACAGTGTTGCCTCACTTATCGCGGTAGTTCGGTTCCGGGACCTGGCGCGATCCATTGAATCCGCGAAGTAGGATCAGCCTATATGTACATAGATATTTTAATATATTTTTACGTTTACACTGTATAAACTGTCCCTGTACTGTTAACATATCACCCTTTACTTCATAGATAACAGCATGCAACCGTAAATTTATATGAAAGTGATAGGAAAACTTACCGTGAATGTGATGATGACGTGACATACATACTCATTTACAATTATTTTTTCGTTTACGTACTGTATAAACCCTCCCTGCACTGTTAAAAAAACACCCTTAGCATTATAGATAACAGCAAGCAACGTAAGTTTTTATGAAGGTGATAGGAAAACTTACCGTGAATGTGATGATGACGTGACATACATCCTCATTTACAATTATTTTTTCGTTTACGTACTGTATAAACCCTCCCTGCACTGTTAAAAAAACACCCTTTACATTATAAATAACAGCAAGCAACGTAAATTTTTATGAAAGTGATAAAATTACGGTGAATGAGGTGATGATGACGTGACATACATACTCATTTCCAATTATTTTTTCGTTTACGTACTGTATAAACCCTCCCTGCACTGTTAAAAAACACCCTTTACATTATAAATTACAGCAAGCAACGTAAATTTTTATGAAAGTGATAGGAAAACTTACCGTGCATGTGATGATGATGACGTGACATACATAATCATTTACAATTATTTTTTCGTTTACGAACTGTATAAACCCTCCCTGCACTGTTAAAAAAACACCCTTTACATTATAAATAACAGCACGCAACGTAAATTTTTATGAAAGGGAAAGATAATATTACGGTGAATGAGGTGATGATGACGTGGCATACATACTCATTTACAATTATTTTTTCGTTTACGTACTGTATAAACCCTCCCTGCACTGTTAAAAAAATACCCTTTACATTATAAATAACAGCAAGCAACGTAAATTTTTATGAAAGTGATAGATATAATTACGGTGAATGAGGTGATGATGACGTGACACACATACTCATTTACAATTATTTTTTCGTTTACGAACTGTATAAACCCTCCCTGCACTGTTAAAAAAACACCCTTTACATTATAAATAACAGCACGCAACGTAAATTTTTATGAAAGTGATAGATAAAATTACGGTGAATGAGGTGATGATGACGTGACACACATATTCATTTACAATTATTTTTTCGTTTACGAACTGTATAAATCCTCCCTGCACTGTTAAAAAAACACCCTTTACATTATAAATAACAGCACGCAACGTAAATTTTTATGAAAGACATAAAATTACGGTGAATGAGGTGATGATGACATGACATACATACTCATTTCCAATTATTTTTTCGTTTACGTACTGTATAAACCCTCCCTGCACTGTTAAAAAAACACCCTTTACATTATAAATAACAGCAAGCAACGTAAATTTTTATGAAAGTGATAGGAAAACTTACCGTGCATGTGATGATGATGACGTGACATACATAATCATTTACAATTATTTTTTCGTTTACGTACTGTATAAACCCTCCCTGCACTGTTGAAAAAACACCCTTTACATTATAAATAACAGCAAGCAACGTAAATTTTTATGAAAGGGAAAGATAAAATTACGGTGAATGAGGTGATGATGACGTGACATACATACTCATTTACAATTATTTTTTCGTTTACGTACTGTATAAACCCCCCCTGCACTGTTAAAAAAACACCCTTTACATTATAAATAACAGCAAGCAACGTAAATTTTTATGAAAGTGATAGATATAATTACGGTGAATGAGGTGATGATGTCGTGACACACATACTCATTTACAATTATTTTTTCGTTTACGAACTGTATAAACCCTCCCTGCACTGTTAAAAAAACACCCTTTACATTATAAATAACCGCACGCAACGTAAATTTTTATGAAAGTGATAGATAAAATTACGGTGAATGAGGTGATGATGACGTGACACATATTCATTTACAATTATTTTTTCGTTTACGAACTGTATAAACCCTCCCTGCACTGTTAAAAAAACACCCTTTACATTATAAATAACAGCACGCAACGTAAATTTTTATGCAAGTGATAGATAAAATTACGATGAATGAGGTGATGATGACATGACACACATACTCATTTACAATTATTTTTTCGCTTACAAACTGTATAAACCCTCCCTGCACTGTTAAAAAAACACCCTTTACATTATAAATAACAGCAAGCAACGTAAATTTACATTTCCAATAAAAAAATGAAAATACTGAAATTTTTTTTTCTTCAATATTTTAATATTTTTGCGTATACCCATAAAATAAAATAATAATTTATCCAAAAAAAAAAACGCGATAGAGTGAGAACGCGAACCAAGAAACGCGAATAACTGGGGTAACACTGTGTATATATATATATATATATATATATATATATATATATATATATATATATATATATATATATATATATATATATATATATATATATATATATATATATATATATATATATATATATGCACACACCTTGTTCGTTTTTTCCGCGTTTATTTTAACCGCAAAATTGCAATAAAGCCCCAAAAAAATAATAGTAAATAAATACGAAATTCACGAATAATGCCCATGCAAAAAAAATTCGAAATTTTTTTTTTTCATTTTAGTAAAAAATTGACTGAGTCCGAGGCACTTTTCCTCCATCCTCCTCCTCTTCTACTGCTTAATGCGATTAGATATTATGAAGAAAATTGAAAAAAAGCATTAAGAACAAAGAGCAAACATATTTTCAATATAATTTCATCATGGAAATTTCGTACGAGGGTGCATCAGCTGATACGGAAGTAGCAAACGTTTACCAGTAGAGGTTCCTTCTACCGCGTCCTCCTCCTCTTCTACCGCTTAATGCGATTGAATATTATGAAAAAAACGAAAAAAAGCATTAAGAACAAACAGCAAACAAATTTTGGATGGAATATTGTCAGGAATATAGCGTGTGAGGGTGCATCAGCTGATACGGAAGTGTGACAAAACGTTTGACGATAGAGGTTCATTCTCCCACATCCTCCTCCTCTTCTACCGCTTAATGCGATCGGATGTTATGAAGATAATGGGAAAAAAAGCATTAAGAACAAACAGCAAACATACATTCGATATAATATCGTCAGGGAAATAGCGTGCGAGGGTGCATCAGCTGATACGGAAGTGTGATAAAACGTATGCATCCTCGTCCTCACCGCCACCATCAGTGTTGCCAGAATAGATGAATGAGAGAAATGATAAATATAAAATATATACATGTAAGCTGGTAAGTATCGTAAAGATGAAATACATTTTTGTTTAAATTACAGTATGTACTACCATCTTGTAATTAATATATATCATAAAATGTACCATATATTTGAAAATAAAAAAAAACGGCTTTATCTGGCATCACTGACCACCATGCACGTCCCAGTGTAAGCCTGTTGCCAACGGCATAATAGAGTGCATTAATTTGTTTACTGTACAGTAAGTAAATCTGTATATCTTTTATACTGGACATTATTTGCATGTTAATATAAATAACTACAGGTCTTTCTGCTTTGTTATGTACTTATTATATATGTTTTACTTATCTTATATCTTTGGTATAGTGTCTATGGACAGTTGTGGAACGAGCTATGCCATTTATCATTGTTTCCTATGGAATATGACTAGTTTTTTTCACGCAATTTTCCATTTACCCGTGACTACTGAGAACCTGTCTTCGTGTTATTCTGAGAACTAGGTATATATATATATATATATATATATATATATATATATATATATATATATATATATATATATATATATATATATATATATATATATATATATATATATATATATATATATATATATATATATATATATATATATTATATATATATATATATTATATATATATATATATATATATATATATATATATATATATATATATATATATATATATATATATATATATATATATATATATATATATAGTAATCCCCCCATTATCGCGGTAGTTCGGTTCCGGGACCCGGCGTGAGACAGGAAAACCGCAAAGTAGGATCAGCCTATATGTACATAGATATTTTAATTTATTTTTACATTTACACTGTATAAACCCTCCCTGTACTGTTTACAGACCACCCTTTACTTCATAAATAACAGCATGCAACGTAAATTTATATGAAAGTGATAGATAAAATTACGGTCAATGAAGTGGTAATTACATGACATACTCATGTACATAGGTATTTTACAATTATTTTTACGTTTATGTACTGTATAAACCCTCCCTGCACTTTTAAAAAAACACCCTTTACACTATAAATAACAGCAAGCAGCGTAAATTTTTATGAAAGTGATAGGAAAACTTACCGTGAATGAGGTAATGATGACGTGACATACATAGGTATTTTACAATTATTTTTACGTTTACGTACTGTATAAACCCTCCCTGCACTGTTGAAAAAACACCCTTTACATTATAAATAACAGCAAGCAACGTAAATTTTTATGAAAGTGATAGGAAACCTTACCGTGAAGGAGGTGATGATGACGTGACATACATAGGTATTTTAATTATTTTTACGTTTACGTACTGTATAAACCCTCCCTGCACTGTTAAAAAAACACCCTTTACATTATAAATAACAGCATGCAATGTAAATTTACATGAAAGTGATAGATAAAATTACTATGAATGAAGTGGTATTTACATGACATACTCATGTACATAGGTATTTTACAGTTATTTTTATATTTACGTACTGTATAAACCCTCCCTGCACTGTTAAAAAAACACCCTTTACATTATAAATAACAGCAAGCAACGTAAATTTACATGAAAGTGATAGATAAAATTACGGTGAATGAAGTGGTAATTACATGACATACTCGTGTACATGAGTATTTTATAATTATTATAAATAACAGCATGCAACATAAATTTATATGTATGTGATAGGTAAACTTACCGTGGATGAGGTGATGATGATCTTTCTTGACCCTGGAGGAAATAATTTTGCAGCCAATAAAAGCTTTATGGCTGCTTTTTGGGGGAGAAGAACATGGTAATGGTGAGTTGATGTCGCTGTTTCTTCATTTGTTGGAAGATGGTATGGTAAGGAATCATGGCATCTTCGAGAAAATTACAGAAGGTCACCGAACGAACCATATCGTCATATTCCTGCGAGAGTTGTTGGAGTGCTTTAAAATGTTCATACATGGCTGCCAAACGTTCAAATGTAAGGCCATGTTCTTCAATTTCTTCGTGCGTTTCCTGAAGTTCTTCCTCTTCTTCGCTCGCTAATTTCGTAATTTCTTCCAAGTCTTCATCACTCAAAGGCTGCGAGTGGCAGTCAATCAGTTCATTCACATCTTCGTGAGTCATATCTTTAAAGGCTTCTCCTCCTAGCAATGCAGCCAACTTCACAGCTTTTGCAACTGCCGACTTCTGCACTTTGTCAGGAGCAAATCTCTTGTAGTCGTGGATGACTTCGTGCCACAATTTCTTCCAGCTGGCATTGATTGTGGCTGACTTCATCTATTTGATTGCATTCTGAATATTTTGTAGGCATGTGGCAATCGTGTAATTATGCCAGTGTGTCTTCATTGAGAAGTCTTTGTCCGAATCCATGGCTTCCACAAGGTTTGCCAGGGCATTTCGTGTGTAGAGGGCCTTGAACGCACGAATAACACCGTGATCCATAGGCTGAATCAGTGACGTCGTATTTGGTGGCAGGAACTCAACTTGAACACCGTCATATTGGAGATTAGTTGCGTGTCCACCAGCATTATTCATCTAAAGAAGGACTTTAAATTCAAGGTCTTTTTCCGCAAGATAAATTTTTACCTGAGGGATAAAGCATTGGTGAAACCAGTCCGATGAGAGGCTTTTCGTGATCCATGCCTTAGGGTTATGCATCCAATACACTGGCAGCAGATTCTTATTCTTGTTCTTCAAAGCCCTAGGATTCTTTGACTTGTAGATATGTCCGGGCTTTAACATGAAGCCCTCAGCATTCCCGCACATGATGAGGGTAACACGATCTTTGTGCGCTTTAAATCCCAGGGCTTTAGCTTCGTCCTTGAAGAGAAAAGTGCGAGATGGCATTCTCTTCCAAATTAAGCCAATCTCATCCATGTTGAAGACTTGCTCAGGAACATATTCCCCTTTGGCGATAATTTTCTTGAAGTCGTTCGTGACGTAATTTTCTGCGGCAGCTGTATCTGCAGAGGCAGCTTCGCCATGCACTAAAACGCTTTTTAGGCCATAGCGTTTTTGAAATTTGAAGAACCATCCCTTGCTAGCAACGAACGGTTGTATCCTCAATGGAAAATCGCTGGAGGGTCCTGGTTGTGGGACGTCGATATCTTCTTCTCTCTCCTCCTCTCCACGGTCGCCACTGTCGTCATCGGGTTCATTTGCAGCGAATGTCTCGTACAGCTTCTTCGCCTTTGTTTGTATGATATTGGTGTCTAAGCTGATGTTTTTCTTTCTGCAATCAGCAGTCCACAGGGCTAAAGCAGCTTCCATCCGCACTACTGCCTTATTGCGGGATGTTACGACCCTCTTCGCTGATTTATCAAAAGAAATACTCTCAGTTTTTCTGATCTTTGCCTCGTCCTTTTTGATGTAGCGAACAGTAGATTCATTGAGGCTAAAATAGCGTCAGACATCCACTAACCTTTTTACTTCTTTCAACATATATAAGAGTTTCACTTTATCTACAATGGTTAACGTTTTCCTTTGCCGCTTAGGCTGACTACCAGAAGCCTTAGAAGGTGAAGGACGTTTGGGAGGCATTGCAAAGGTTAAATTACGCGTGAAAACACAATCACAAGCAAAACGTATTAATAAGCACAACGAGAACGGCGCACACGTGAGCTAGACTGAAAGAGTGAGGCAGCACATTGGAAAATGGAGGGAAAAGCAAACTGCAATGAAAAAGCCAATCAGACCCCATGATACAGAACATACAGAAAAACAATTCTGTGATTCGTCATCTCCCGACCTTTCAGCCAATAGCATTCCAGGAACTATCTCACGGAGGTGAAAGCCTTTTCGTTTTCCGAAACGCTGATAACGGTATCGTATTTTACATGGTGCAATACTGTTAGTACTTTATGTTTTTTTATTATTTTTTACTGTTTTATTATTCTTAGGCTAGGAAATATTTGTTTTATCAATAAAATAATGAAAATTTTAATATTCTCTAGGTCACGTAGGTGAGAGCCTTTGCGTTTTCCGAAACGAGATACCAGTATCGTATTTTTCATGGTGCAATACTGTTAGTACTGTATTTATGTTTTTTACTATTTTTTACTGTTTTATTATTCTTAGGCTAGGAAATACTTGTTTTATCAATAAAATAATTAAAATTTTAATATTCACTATCTCACGTAGGTGAGAGCCTTTTCGTTTTCTGAAACACTGATACCGGTATCGTATTTTACGTGGTGCAATACTGTTAGTATTTATGTTTTTTACTATTTTTTACTGTTTTATTATTCTTAGGCTAAGAAATACGTTTTTTTTATCAATAAAATCATGAAACTACTGGAAATATAAATATATATGCTAGCTCACTTAGGTGCGGCCCCAATACATTTTACGCTATCGGACAGTATTTCGCATGATGCAATACTGTGAGTTATGCTGTACGTACGTATATCTAAATTTATGTATTTTACTATATTTTATTGTTTTATTATTTGTAGGCTTGGAAATAATTGTTTTTTATCAATTAAATAATGATTTTTTTTTTCAATAAAAAATTGAAAATACTGAAAATTTTTATTTTTTCAATATTTTAATATTTTTGCGTATACTCAAAAAATTAAATAATAATTTGCCAAAAAAAAAACGCGGTTCAGTGAAAACACGAACCAAGAAACCTTTATCAGGCTGTAAAGAGAATCAGATGGAGAGTGTAATGACCTATCAGA
>JAXCGZ010012353.1:0-12500 GCA_037179515.1 Halocaridina rubra | reverse complement strand
ATATATATATATATATATATATATATAGTGTTCCCCCGGTTATTCGCGTTTCTTGGTTCGCGTTCTCACTGTATCGTGGTTTTTTCTGGGGGTGTGTGATATATATATATATATATATATATATATATATATATATATATATATATATATATATATATATATATATATATATATATATATATAATTTTTTTTTTTTTTTTTATTTTTTTTTTTTAAGATTATTGTGACACCAGGATGGGCCAAAAAATGATAAAATAAAGCAGACTTTATCAGGTTGTAAAGAGAGACAGAGATGGAGAGTTTTATAACCTGTCAGATGTGAAGGGATTATAAAAGATGTGTAATGAATATATAGCTCTCTGCTGGGTTTTAATATTCCTCTGCATTACTTTCATGATGTCTATTCCAATAATTCTGCTTAGGTCTTATTATTATTATTATTATTATTATTATTATTATTATTATTATTATTATTATTATTATTATTATTATATTACTATTATTATTATTATTATTGGCAACAATAATTTTCGTTTGATGATGATTGTGGACATTATTATCATCATCATCATTATTATTATTATTAAGGGCTCATCATTGTTTGTACATTTGTTGGTTTATTTACTTTTAATAACTGTGTAAAGTGCCCCTCCCTAGTTGGCTGGGACAAAGAGAGTGTGGGGGGTTGGGTAGAATAGAATGTTGGAGAGAGAGAGAGAGAGAGAGAGAGAGAGAGAGAGAGAGAGAGAGAGAGAGAGAGAGAGAGAGAGAATCTTTAAGTAACTCTTGTTCATTCAACCAAAACTACATTATTTATAGTAAAAACAATGGTTTAATTACGAATTCGTAGTAATAATAATAATAATAATAATAATAATAATAATAATAATAATAATAATAATAATAATAATAATAATAATAATCTCCCCAATCATCATCAAAGGAAAATTATTGTTGCCCATAATAATAATAATAATAATAATAATAATAATAATAATAATAATAATAATAATAATAATAATAATCTCCCCAATCATCATCAAAGGAAAATTATTGTTGCCCATAATAATAATAATAATAATAATAATAATAATAATAATAATAATAATAATAATAATAATAACAATAATAAGATCTAAGGAGAAGTTTTAGAATAGACATCTTGAAGGTGATGCAGAGGTATAGTAAACCCAGCAGAGAGCTGGATATTCATTACACATCTTTTATAATCCCTTCACATCTGACAGGTCATTACACTCTCCATCTCTGTTTCTCTTTACAGCCTGAGAAAGGCCGTTTTATTTCATAATTTTTGGCCTGTCCTGGTGTCATAATCATCTTTAAAAAATTTTATTTTATTTATTTATTTTTTTTTTAAGGCTGATCCTACTTCGCGATTTTCCTGGTTTGCTCCAGGTCCCGGAACCGAACTACCGCGATAAGGGAGGGAACACTGTATATATATATATATATATATATATATATATATATATATATATATATATATATATATATATATATATATATATATATTTTTGATTATTTATATTTTATTACAGGAGAAGTCTACATTTGAAAAGGAGAGGGAAAGGGAATTAATGGTGATGAGTACCTTAGAGGAAGACAATATTGCCGAGAAGCCTTGGTTTCTAAAAGGAGAGATTGGTAGCTCCGAACGTCCCGAGAATTCTACACTGGAAGAGCAGTTGGAGTACAATATTGTTGCCAGGCAAAGTGAGATATGATTATTAATAACTGTTCATACTGCTGTGGAAGTCAGGTATAAGGGCACATGGCTCTGAAATTAGTATTTTACATTAAAGAATTTACAAGATATAATATATTACTATACTTCATGCTGTAATTGGAGTAGCATCTCTTAGAATCTTAGCTCATTATTGTTTTTCTGCAGTGTTCTGTCATACAAACAGCACGTTTTTTTAAGTTTTCTTCTTTACTTTACTATTCTGAACATCAAATTGACAGTATGTTGGTAAAAATACTCCTGAAAATACAGGAGATGTCTAGGAGATTGTGCATGAATATTATTGCTTCATACCTATATAACGTGCAAGGCATATTTTGGATCTATGCAAAAGTGGTATAATGATAATATTAATCGTAGCAATGACAGTAGTCACTGTGGCTCAAGCGGTAGCGTCCGCGACTCTGAGGCGTCAGGTCAAGGATTTGCACCCCGTCACGGTCTGAGGTTAGCAAGGGCATGCACTCAGGGTGTCGTAAGAAAAGTTTAAGAAATAGAGTGAAATAGAAGTGGACCACGTGGATTGGGAAAGTCAAGTGTGTAATTGATATTCACCATGTATTTTCTTGCCTGGAGGGTGTTGTGATAACTAGATATATTGTTATACCTTAGGCCTCTCACAATGTAGGCGCCAAGTGCCAGTAGAGGTCAAAGTTGCTCACCCAGTCCAGACATTCCCACGACAAACATCTATATGTATGTACATACGTGCACGTGTGAAAACACTCGTTAGGCCTTCTTGATGCCCCGCCTAAAAACCACCCACAATGGAGGAGAGTTCCTACAGCTGGAAGCCTATTGGCAGGCTGTCCAAGCCGCCACGCCCTGCCATCTTAGTCATACAAGACAGTAAGGGTCAGTCGTACACAGAGAGCTCAGGTAGAAGTTAGAATATGATTGGGGCAGAAATAAGATCTCTTAGAAGTTTCCCCTAAGGGGGCAGGGAACTGTGAGTTTAGATGGGGAGCTTTGAGGTGTAAAAGAAGTAAAGAAATAAACTAATGTTAATAAGAAGATGCATATCTGTTACATGCTACCTTACATTATCAGTAAGAATACAACTTTAGTGTCATGCAGATGTTATTCAGTTTTATCGTATAAAGTACTATGCATCAGTGGTGGCAGCTCAGGACGACTCCATGCCAAAATTAAAGTGAGGAGACAAGAAGACATAAATGCCAGTGCATCTCGTGCCGTGCAAAATGCAAGACACAGATATTAACGCATCTCTGGAGGAAATGTCTGAGTTAGAAAAGACTCGTTGAATCCTTGTGTTAGAAGAAACTTCAAGACTCTTAAAAGCAAGTGACGCCAAGAGCTACGCCTCAGGCACCGACGACTCTCAGAGTATCGAGAAACCACAGCCAGTCACACCTCTCCTCGTTTCCGCATAGGCAACGTGCCCCTCAGTAGAGCTCTCCCATGCATTTTGACTCCGAAGGAAAGTTGCTGAAAACTTCGTTCATGAAGGCTGAGAAATGTCAACTTGGAGAGAAATTCAGCGTGATTCATGTATATCACCGTTCGCCGCACTCTGAATGTGGCTTTGAGGAACAGCGCCCCTACCAGGCGTTATTTGTTGCTGAATTCGACTAAGAAGATGCCTCTGATGGTGAATCGGCGATTTTACTAGACATTTGGACGAAGTCGGCGAGAAAACCAACAAGCCCAGAAGAAAGGAAAAGCTCCTCCCCCAGTGCCTGTGGCCATGACATTCTTCAAGTAGCATCCCAAAATAGCTAAGTACTTGTAATTTTTATCCAGTGAGTAATGGGACCATTATTAAAAGATATTGAGGTCGGAGGACTCCGCCATTTTACTCTGTAGTTATTCTTTGACTCAGCCACCCTGCATATAAAAGGGCATATGTCTTTAGTAACTTAATAGAAGTAGAATATCTGTACCCATTACTAACTTGGATAATTTGTACTAATAGCTATAAGCAGTAAGAAACTTGATTTTTGTAATAATTTGAACAATATAACGAGTAATTGTGTTTGAAGGGTGTTCATATTATTTTTTATTATTGCCTAAGTTAATTATTAAACAGGTAAAGGTATTGATTTAAATTGAAAAAATTTAATATACGTGTAAAATTATTTTTATATTAATTTTCTAAAGCGAAAATAGAGTACTTTTACCAAGAAACATTTGCAAAAAGTGAGTGTTTAGAATAAAATATAAGTAGCAGAGTTTTTATATACTCCTAAATGAGCATAAGAATTATATTGAGACATAAATTTGAATCCACTTTTAAGGTTTTTCTTTTATCGCGTGTGATATTTTTAGCGAAAGGAATGTGGAAGTGACCGATCGATCATTCAAACTCGTTATTGTAAAGTAATAATAATTGTATCGATTTTTGCTATTAAAATACGTGTATGTCATATCCTTTGAAGAATAAGAAAATTTTGTGATGTTATTAAGATTATTGCTGTTTGACATAAAGAGTTTTCTTCATTCATTAAAGTGATGCAGACGGGGAAAGAGAGTAGACTAAATTGTTGCTGTGATAGGGAGGTTAGGATGTTGCCCTAACGTACCATAGATGGGGAGTATAGGGAGGACCTAAAACTGTTGACACTTTCATACGACCGCCCGGGCCGATCGCGAGTTCACGCTACACACTCCTTCAGAGTGACGGGAAGGGGAGTTATACAGAAAGAGAGTGCAAGTTTTGAAAGTGAGCGAGTGCAAGAGAGGATGGACATGACTGACCGGGCTTATTTTGGGAGGGGGGGAAATGCTTTCATGGGTGGAATCGCGAGAAATTTGTTAAGAAGCAGGGTCTGGGAAGACTCTTCCCCTGCGTCACTCGTGTCTTTAATGCAAGCCATATAGGCGTAGTTTTAACGGGAGGTGCTGTAGCCGTTGTGATATCAATTAATGGATATTTTTGAGGCAACGTGATGTTCCACCTGCCCAGGTATGGCCGAGATGCAGATTTTATTTTATTTTTGTTTTGACCCCTACTCTGCCAATGAGATTATTATTCGATTTTCAAAAATTCCAAGAGAGATATTAAGTGATAAAGGACACGAATCTATGAATGATTTTTTATTTTTATTTCTAGCTGCAGCATTTACATTATTTGTCCGAAAGAATATGCTAAATAGATAAAATAAAACTTTGAAGTTTAAGCCATGATAATGTTTGTCACCATTATTTCAGCTTGGTCATGAAGAAGGGAATGTGAACTCACAAGAAATGACAACAAGAATGTCACACAGCCGTTTCCTGTATTCGGAAGAGACGAAGTTGACCCAGAAACCGAAGAGACAGGGGAGGAACAGCGCCTGCATGGAAATCTCCCCGCAAAAGCTAGCCATCTGAAGTCAGAAGACAGATATTGAGCAGTATTTTGGGTAGGAAAAGAAAAAAAAGAGTAAAGAAGAAGGCAGTTAAGTACCTACCTGATCGTAAGTAGGAAAATATATAACTTCCCTCCTGTCTCCTGAGGTAATTCTGTTGAATAGTCACTCGAAAAAAGTTAAATTTGAATTCGTAGAAGAATGTATATATACAGTAATCTCTCGCTATATCGCGGATTGACTGTATCGCAGATTTTTTTTTTGGGGGGGGGGAAATATTTAAAGATTATTGTGACACCAGGATGGGCCAAAAAATTATAAAATAAAACAGCCTTTATCAGACTGTAAGGAGAAACAGTGATGGAGAGTGTAATGACCTGTCAGATGTGAAGGAATTATAAAAGATGTGTAATGAATATCCAGCTCTCTGCTGGGTTTTAATATACCTCTGCATTACTTTCATGATGTCTATTCCAATAATTCTCCTTAGATATTATTATTATTATTATTATAATTATTATTATTAATATAATTTTTATTATTATTAGCAACAATAATTTTCCTTTGATGATGATTGTGGAGATTATTATCATTATTATTATTATTATTATTATTATTATTATTATTATTATTATTATTATTATTAGGCTCATCTTGGTTTGTACATCTGTTGCTTTATTTACTTTAATAACTGTGTACAATGCCCCTCCCTAGTTTGCTGGGACAAAGAGAGTGTGGGGGTTGGGTAGAATAGAATGTTGGAGACAGAGACAGACATCTTTAATTAACTCTTGTTCATTCAACCAAAACTACATTATTTATTGTAAAAATAATGGTTTAATTACAAATTCGTAATAATAATAATAATAATAATAATAATAATAATAATAATAATAATAATAATAATAATAATAATCCCCACAGTGATTATCAGAGGAAAATTATTGTTAATAATAATAATAATAATAATAATAGTAATAATAATAATAATATCTAAGGAGAATTTTTGGAATAAACATCATGAAAGTAATGCAGAGGTATATTAACACCCAGCAGAGAGCTATATATTCATTACACATCTTTTATAATCCCTTCTCATCTGACAGGTCATTACAAGGGTGATAATTAATAAAATTTTAAAAATTCATGATCAAACCAGAACTCGTAATAGGTAATGGATTTAAGCTTGATAAATTTAGGTTCAGAAGGGAAATTGGTGAAAATTGGCTTGGTAATACTGTAGAGTAGCTGATGCATGGAACAGGATTCCTAGTAGGATAGTAAATGCCGAATATATATATATATATATATATATATATATATATATATATATATATATATATATATATATATATATATATATATATATATATATATATATATATATATATATATATTATATATATATATAGTATACAGTGATCCCTCGTTTATCGTGAGGGTTAGGTTCCAGGCCCTGTCGCTATAGGTGAATTTTCACGAAGTAGGAACACCTTTAAATATTTTTTTTTTTTTTTTATTGTGACCAGGATGGACCAAAAAATGATAAAATAAAACTGCCTTTATCAGGCTGTAAAGAGAAACAGATGGAGAGTGTAATGAGCTGTCAGATGTGAAGAGATTATAAAAGATGTGTAATGAATATCCAGCTCTCTGCTGGGTTTTAATATACCTCTGCATTACTCTCATGATGTCTATTCCAAAAATTCTCCTTAGATCTTATTATTATTATTATTATTATTATTATTATTATTATTATTATTATATTATTATTATTATTATTATTATCAATAATTTTCCTTTGATGATGATTGTGGAGATTATTATTATTATTATTATTATTATTATTATTATTATTATTATTATTATTATTATTATTATTGATATCATTATTATTACGAATTTGTAATTAAACCATTATTTTTACAATAAATAATGTAGTTTTGGTTGAATGAACAAGAGTTAATTAAAGATTCTCTCTCTCTCTCTCTCTCTCTCTCTCTCTCTCTCTCTCTCTCTCTCTCTCTCTCCTCTCTCTCTCTCTCTCTCTCTCTCTCTCTCTCTCTCTCTCTCTCTCTCTCTCTCTCTCTCTCTCTCTCTCTCTCTCTCTCTCTCTCTCTCTCTCTCTCTCTCTCTCTCTCTCTCTCCTCTCCTCTCTCTCTCTCTCTCTCTCTCTCTCTCTCTCTCTCTCTCTCTCTCTCTCTCTCTCTCTCTCTCTCTCTCTCTCTCTCTCTCAACATTCTATTCTACCCAACCCCCCACACTCTCTTTGTCCCAGCCAACTAGGGAGGGGCACTGTACACAGTTATTAAAGTAAATAAACCAACAGATGTACAAACAATGATGAGCCCTTAATAATAATAATAATAATAATAATAATAATAATAATAATAATGATAATAATAATAATAATAATAATAATAATAATAATAATAATAATAATAATAATAATAATAATAAGCTCCACAATCATCATCAAAGGAAAATTATTGTTGCCAATAATAATAATAATAATAGTAGTTACAATAATAATAATAATAATAAAAATAATAATAATAATAATAATAATAATAATAATAATATGATCTAAGGAGAATTATTGGAATAGACATCATGAAAGTAATGCAGAGGTATATTAAAACCCAGCAGAGAGCTGGAGATTCGTTACACGTCTTTTATAATCCCTTCACATCTGACAGGTCATTACACTCTCCATTTCTGTTCCTCTTTACAGCCTGATAAAGGCTGTTTTATTTTATAATTTTTTGTCCCTCCTGGTGTCACAATAACCTTAAAAAAAAAAAAAAATCCCCACAAATATCGCGATACAGTGAATTCGCGAGAGGTGAATCGCAATAGAGCGAGGGATTACTGTACATATATATATATATATATATATATATATATATATATATATATATATATATATATATATATATATATATATATATATATATATATATATATAACCAAATAAGCACATTACATATGTGAAAACATGAATCATTATTTACCCCGACCGGGACCCGAACCTAGGACTTATTATTACTAAGTCCAGGCGCTACCAACTACACACCACAGAAGGATAAAAGGAATCCAACCTTTTAGCTTATATCTGCTATACTTAGGAATGAACGCATTCTATCTGAATGCCACTATGTTCATATTACAGATTCCCCAACCTCACTTGTGACTTCATTTTCGCATTTAATTCAATTCCCAATCTCATTCGGGTCATACAATAACCAAATAAGCGCATTACATGTGTGAAAACATGAATCATTATTTACCCCGACCGGGACTCGAACCTAGGATTTATAATTACTAAGTCTAGGCGCTACCAACTACACACCATATGTTTTCACATATGTAATGTGCTTATTTGGTTATTGTATGACCCGGAAGAGATTGGGAATTGAATTAAATGCGAAAATGAAGCCAAGTGTGAGGTTGGGGAATCTGTAATATGATCATAGAGGCATTCAGATAGAATGCATTCATTCCTAAGTATAGCAGATATAAGAATAAGGTTGGACTCCTTTTAACCTTCTGTGGTGTGTAGTTGGTAGCGCCTGGACTTAGTAATTATAAGTCCTAGGTTCGAGTCTCGGTCGGGGTAAATAATGATTCATGTTTTCACATATGTAATGTGCTTATTTGGTTATTGTATTACTCGAATGAGATTGGGAATTGAATTAAATGCGAAAATGAAGCCACGAGTGAGGTTGGGGAATCTGTAATATGAACATAGTGGCATTAAGATAGAATGCGTTCATTCCTAAGTATAGCAGATATAAGCTATAAGGTTGGATTCCTTTTAACCTTCTGTGGCGTGTAGTTGGTAGTGCCTGGAATTAGTAATTATAAGTCCTAGGTTCGAGTCCCGGTCGGGGTAAATAATGATTCATATATATATATATATATATATATATATATATATATATATATATATATATATATATATATATATATATATATATATATATATATATATATATATATATATATATATATATATATATATATATATATATATATATATATATATATATATATATATATATACCTTGGCTGTTTCCCCCTTTAATTGGGGGGTAGCCGACATCAAGAAAGGAAACTCCCCTTCTTCTTCTTCTTGACGTCTCGCAGGAGGTTGATACAAGGGGGGGGGATTCCCAGTCCCCCCGCCCCGTCCACATTTAGTCGCCTTTTACGACACGCAGGGAATACGGTGAGGCTATTCTTTGATATTGTGCCCGCCCCACAGGGCACATTCTGAAAATGAACATTTTATAAAATTATTTCACTCTTATTTAAGCAGCCCATCAGCACATTTCATAACTTCTCGTCAAAACGGAAAGCTAGGTCATATATATAATATAATATATATATATATATATATATATATATATATATATATATATATATATATATATATATATATATATATATATATATATATATATATATATATATATATATATATATATATATATATAATATATTATCAAATAAGCACATTACATATGTGAAAACATGAATCATTTTTTTACCCCGACCGGGACTCGAACCTAGGACTTATGATTACTAAGTCAAGGCGCTACCACTACACCACAGAAGGTTAAAAGGAACCCAACCTTATAGCTTATATCTGCTATACTTAGGAATGAACGCATTCTAACTGAATGCCACTATGTTCATATTACAGATTCCCCAACCTCACTCGTGGCTTCATTTTAGCATTTAATTCAATTCCCAATCTCATTCGGGCCATGAAATTATCAAATAAGCACATTACATATGTGAAAACATGAATCATTTTTTACCCCGACCGGGACTCGAAGCTAGGACTTATGATTACTAAGTCAAGGCGCTACCACTACACCACAGAAGGTTAAAAGGAACCCAACCTTATAGCTTATATCTGCTGTACTTAGGAATGAACGCATTCTAACTGAATGCCACTATGTTCATATTACAGATTCCCCAACCTCACTCGTGGCTTTATTTTAGCATTTAATTCAATTCCCAATCTCATTCGGGCCATGAAATTAACAAATAAGCACATTACATATGTGAAAACATGAATAATTTTTTACCCCGACCGGGACTCGAACCTAGGACTTATGATTACTAAGTCAAGGCGCTACCACTACACCACAGAAGGTTTAAAGGAACCCAACCTTATAGCTTATATCTGCTATACTTAGGAATGAACGCATTCTAACTGAATGCCACTATGTTCATATATATATATATATATATATTATATATATATATATATATATATATATACACATATATATACACAGTGATCCCCCGCTGGATTGCGTTTCTTGGCTCGAGTTTTCACTGTACCACGGTTTTTTATTTTGGCAAATTATTATTTTATTTTTTGGGTATATGCAAAAATATTAAAAAAAAAAAAAAAAAAAATCTCAGTATTTAAATTTTTTTATTGAAAAAAACATATTTCATTATCTAATTGATAAAAAAAATTTATTTCCCAGCCTACGAATAATAAAACAGTAAAAAATAGTAAAAAGCATAAATTTAGATATACGTACGTACAGTATAACTCACAGTATTGCATCATGCGAAATAGTGTCCGATAGCGTACAATGTATTGGGGTCGCAGCTACGTGAGCTAGCATATATATTTATATTTCCAGTAGTTTCCTGATTTTATTGATAAAAAAAAATGTATTTCTTAGCCTAAGAATAATAAAACAGTAAAAAATAGTAAAAAACATAAATACTAACAGTATTGCAACATGTAAAATACGATACCGCTATCAGCGTTTCGGAAAAAGGTTTCCACCATCTTCCATTGTCTTGCCTCACTCGTGTGCGCTCTTCACGTTGTGCTTATTAATATGTTTTGCTTGTGATTTTTTTACTCGCATATTTTAACCTTTGCAATGCTTCCCAAACATCCTCCATCTTTTAAGGCTTGTAGTGAGCCTAAGCGGCATAGGAAAATGTTAACCATAACAGATAAGGTAAGTTTACCTATCACGTACATTTAAATATACGTTGCATGCTGTTATATATAAAGTAAAGGGTGGTTTTTTAACAGTGCAGGGAGGGTTTATACAGTAAACGTAAAAATAATTGTAAAATACCTATGTACATGAGTATGTCATATAAATTTACGCTTGCATGCTGTTATTTATGAAGTAAAGGGTGGTTTGTTAACAGTACAGGGAGGGTTTATACAGTTTATACGGTGTAAACATAAAAATAAGTTAAAATATCTATGTACATATAGGCTGATCCTACTCCGCGATTTTCCTGTTTCGCGACGGGTCCCAGAACCGAACCGTCGCGATAATGGGGGGATCACTGTATATATATATATATATATATATATATATATATATATATATATATATATATATATATCTATATATATATATATATATATATATATATATATATATATATATATATATATATATATATATATATATATATATATATATATAATATATATATATATATATATATGTGTATAATGATGATGATGATCTTTTCTTATCGTAATCCTCTTTGTACTCGTGGGAGAAGTGTAAAAAAAAAAAAAGTTTTTTTTTTTAAAGGTGTTCCTACTTCTCGGAAATTCACCTATCGCGGCGGTTCCCGGAACCGAACCCCCGCGATAAACGAGGGATTACTGTATTATTTTTTATGTACGATTCCTTAAGAGATTATGATATTTAAGCAAAATTCATTCGTTAATGTTGCAAATGAAATATTATTTTTATTCAATTTTATTACTTTATGCACAGATACAAACTTTTTATATTTTTTTCAGATACACGCTTTTTTTATATATTCATTTTTGAAAAGTGTATATAGTCTTCATATGATAATTGTAACATTTTGAAGAGATAAAAATATTAATGATTTTGAGAAGCTTATCTGGAGATAATTATTCTTAATTACTGTCATTGTCATGAAATTTATAATTACAATTGAGCCAAGTAAGATATTTGAGATTCTCAAGGCGTATATTTTGAGTTTTAAATTTAAAAATAATGATACTTAAGTCCTTTTATATCGTTTATTATGAAAGGATAATCGTAAATTTTGTTGATAGTACATACATACATACATATACCTTGGCTGTTTCCCCCTTAAATTGGGGGGTAGCCGACATCAAAAAAGGAAAACAGTTTGGGGAGAGGTTATTCTCCCCCCCACTCCCCTTCTTCTTTGACGTCTCACAGGAGGTTGGTAGTAAAGATAAATAAAGAAAAATAAGAAATTGTCTTGAGATATCAGCTTTAGTGTAAAATATTTTTAATTTATAATGCTTGTTAAGCTTCCAAGAGTTTCATATTTTATTAAATATAATTATCACATATGATAGTAGTATTTTGTTTGAATTTCGTTGGAGGTATGTTTGACTTATAGCGAGT
>JAXCGZ010012352.1:0-29957 GCA_037179515.1 Halocaridina rubra | reverse complement strand
TTGTTGTGTTTTCTGGAATTTGTGCTATGTGGAACCTTGAACCAATAAATATGCACTGTGTTTTACTTTCGTTAATTAACAGCCCAATTTCTTGGAAATAGGTTTTAATTTTTGACAGAGTGTTTTCTGCTCTTAAAGTTAGCTCTGGGAGATTATTAATATCACCACTAAGGAGTAGTTGAGTGTCATCTGCATATTGTACGACTAGACAGTCAGAAATGAAAGAAGATAGATCATTTACGTAAATGGAGAAGAGGATAGGACCAAGTACTGATCCCTGTGGAACACCAAATGATACATTTTTTGGCACAGAGATAATGTTGTTAAGACGTATGGACTGTTTACGATTAGATAGATACTCGCTAAACCAGCTTGGATCAATATTTAAGTTAATACATTTGCTTAAAAGAATTTCATGGTTTACACTGTCGAAGGCTTTTGATAAGTCTAATAATACGAGAAGAGATATTTTTTTCATATCTATATTATTATATATACTATTCGTAACTTTAAGCAGTGCAGTTTCCGTCGAAAGTTTCGGTCTGAAACCATGCTGGAGATGGTTGTGCGTGAAGGAATTGTACATTGTCTGCAAACTGCACCACAATACCATCCACTACTACACCATTTAGGTCATTTATAAACAAATTAAAAAGAAGAGTATAAAGTACAGAACCTTGTGGTACTCCAAATTCTACTGCTACTTTTGGGAATGTGTATGAATCTATTTTGACTGCTTGATGGTGTTCAGTAAATAGCTGGAGAAGCAGAAGCCATATACGTTATGAATTTTTAATTTTTGAAGTAGAAGAGAGTGAGAAACACTATCAAAAGCCTTAGAGAGGTCACATAATGCCAAAGGAGATACTTCATTCTTATCACTGTTACAATATATCTGTTCAGTAATCTATGATAAGGCTGTCTGAGTAGAGAGACATCTTCTAAAACCATGTTGTGTTATTGTTAAAGATTATTTGCTTCCATGCATTCGCATAGTTGGTCTGAGACAAATTTTTCCATTACCTTTGATAAAACAGGGAGCAAAGAAATGGGACGGTAACATGAGGGGTCCTCAGCATTGCCACCTTTATATAAAGAACAAACTACAGCACATTTCCAAAAATCAGGAACTACACCTGTAACAAGAGGTATTAATGACTACTGTCAAATATAGAGCTGTTACAGGAATTGAGTCTTATAAATTTACTTGAGATGCCAGCTACTCAACTAGATTTCTTATTTTTGAGTCTTACAGTTTTTACAACAGTAGGTACATCTACTGGCTGAAAAGGAGAATTTGAAATAGGATATGAACATCGGAGTTGTTTACAAGTAATGAACAAGAAGCGCGATTCAAAAAGAATAATAGTCCATTTGCTTTAGGTGGTGGCACTGGAAAACATACAAACAGTTGACTATAAAGAGACAGTAATCGAAAAAATGAAAGACGTTGTGATGGAAAGGGCAAACCCACTCGTCAGACAGGCACTTGATAAGGAGAAGACAGTGGTAATCTCAGGCATAAGCGAATCCCAGGAGCCAACATGGCAGGGGAGACCTGAAGAAAATAAAGCTAGGGTTGTAGACCTGATAAGAAAGCTTGGAGTAGTTTGTGGTCCTGAGGATATTGTAAACATACATGAGTCCTTGCTATCTTCTCACCCACATGCCGAAGTTCTCTACATTGGAGACTTCAATGTACACCACAGTGAGTGGCTTCATTCTTCTCACTGATGTGGGAGGAAGCGAGGCTCTTGCTTTCTCTATTACTCATGATCTGGAGCAAATTATCAAACATCCTACTCGCGTTCCTGATCGTCACGAACATGCTGCAAACACTCTTGGCCTATTTTTTACTTCTAACCCTTCAAACTACTCTTATTCTGTGCTTTCCCCTCTTGGTAAATCTGACCACTCCATGATCTCTGTCTCTTCCATTTTCGCTCCCCCACCACCAATCCCTCCTACTCAACGCTGCCTTTGGCACTTCGAGCGAACCCAATGTGAAAATTTGCGTAACTTTCTCTTTGACTTTCCATGGGATGACTACTGCTTTCGGTCCCGCAACCCTGATCAGGTAGCTGTAAAAGTTGCCGAGATCGTGACTGCGGGAATGGAAGCGTACATCCCCTCTTCAACAAAAACTTTCTCTCCCCCCAAACCTTGGTTTGGCCGTGCCTGCTCCATGGCTATCCAGGCTAGGAATCAGGCTCACCGATCTTACCAAGCCTCTCCTTCCAATTTAACTCGCTCTGCATTTATTATAGCTAGGAATCGCTGTACAGCTCAGATTCGAAGGTCTAAGGCTTCCTTTATAGGAAGGAAAGTTGATGACCTTAACTCCTCTTCCACTGACAAATTCTTCTGGTCCTTAGCCAAAAACCTCTCCAAAAACTTCTGTAACTCAAGCTTTCCCCCTCTCATTTGTTCTGATGGTTCTATAGCTTGCTCTCCCACTGACAAAGCCACTCTCTTTGGCTCTCATTTTTCTGCCAACTCTTCTATCAAAGATTCCAGCTCACCTGTTCCTCAGTCTTTTCCCCTCTCTAACCCTATGCCCTCCCTTATCCTTTCTTCACGCAAAAGTTCATAAGGTTCTTCGCTCACTAAAGACAAACAAGGCATCTGGTCCCGATGGTATCCCTGCAAGGTTCCTTAAGGAGTTTGCAGATGAACTGGCTCCCGTGCTTTGCCGTCTTTTTCGCCTCATTCTATCAAGCAGTATCTATCCTTCATCTTGGAAGCATGCTCTAGTTCAACCTGTTCCTATGATGGGTGACCGCTCTATTCCTCTAACTACCGACCTATTGCTCTAACCTCCTCTATTGCTAAAGTTTTCGAAACTTTGCTCAATGCTCACTTCTTGAAACGCCTTGAATCTAACTCACTTATCTCCGATCGCCAGTACGGCTTCCGCAAGGCAAGATCCACTGGTGATCTCCTGTCCTATCTTACTCATGTATGGTCATCTTCTCTGAGGAACTATGGGGAATCCTTTGTCGTCGCCCTTGATATCTCCAAGGCTTTTGACAGAGTCTGGCAAAAGGCTCTGTTGGCCAAACTTCCCGCCTATGGCTTTACCCCTTCTTTCTGTTCTCTGATTTCCAGTTTTCTTACTGACCGTTCTATATCTGTAGTTGTTGATGGCGCGACATCTAGCCCTTTCTCTGTTTCCAGCGGTGTTCCACAGGGCTCTGTTCTTTCACCTACTCTCTTCCTTCTCTTCATCAATGATCTTCTACAATCCCCATCTTCCTCTCTTCGTCATGCCTTTGCCGATGATTCTACTCTTCACTTTTCCTCTGCCTTTTCTTCAAAACCTTCATCTGTTACTCGTAATCAATCTTGTATCACTCTTTCTTCTACTCTCAACTCCGATTTGCAGAGAGTATCTGAATGGGGTACTCAAAATTTAGTTAAATTCAATGCCTCCATGACACAGTTTCTGGATATCTCTTTATCTTCTTCTCCTCCTGATAACCCTATTGTCTTTGAAACTAATGAAATTTACCCTCTTAACTCTATCAATATGTTAGGAATCCATATAGCCTCTAACTTGTCTTGGAGGAATCACATAATCCAAATTTCTAAATCTTCATCCAAAAAATTGGGGGTTTTGTTTCGTTTTCGTTATTACTTTTCCTCATTGCAGTTACTTAAAATTTACAAAGGTCTTATCCGCCCCTGCTTAGAATACTGCTCACACATCTGGGGTGCTTCTTCCTTTACTTATCTTCTTGATAGGGTTGAATCTAAGGCAGTCAGAGTCATTAATGATCCTTCTCTTCTAACCTGGATTCTCTCTCTCTTCGCCGTAAGGTATCTTCCCTTTCGCTTTTCTATCGCTACTACTTCCATCACTGCTCTGATGAGTTGCATCCCTCCTCCACTGCCGAAGCTGCGTAACACTCGCCAAGCGGCCTCATCTCACAGGTACTGTGTGGAGATTTGTAGCTCGCGGATTGGTCGGTGCAGCGACTGCTTCTTCCCATCTACCTCCAGACTCTGGAACTCTCTTCCTCCTTCTGTCTTTCCTAATTCTTATGACCTTTCATCCTTCAAAAAGCAGATCTATCGTCATCTCAGAGCCTAGTCCTCCATATCTCTAGGTCCTCTTTACTTTGACTGTTTTTTCTGTCTGTCGTTTTCCTTTGTGTGACATTACCTCATCTCTGCCTTGCCCTTAACCTTTTTCTTTTCCTTCGTCTTGGTATTTTCTCGTGCTCGGGCCTTTGTTGATGAGGACAGTTTCTGCCTGTCCCGGTGTCACACTTTTAAAAAAAAAAAAAAAAAAACTAGGTAAATATTCGAGGGAAGGAAAGCCGAGACCAACAAAAGTAACCTTTAAAAGAGGGGAAACATGTAGGGAAATATTGTTGAGAAAAAAAGTCTAAAAGACCTTCAAGAATTCAAAGAAGTGTTCATTAGACGATACAGAACACAGGAAGAGATGGGAAATATCAAAAACTTGTTGCAAGAAAATTAAATGATGAAAGAAATGAAGAACAGAAGAAAAATTTTCATTACAGAGTTCTTCCAGACAAAGGGGAGATAAAGAAGATAATGACAGAAGATCAGGGGATGGGGCCTCATTAAGATTGTTATACACAAATGCTGATGGATTAGCTGGTAAGGCAGTAGAATTAAAAGATATGATTCACAACAGTAAGGCAGATATAGTAGCAATTACAGAGACTAACTTGAGTGAGGACATAAACAGTGTCACAGTTTTCCCTAATGGTTGAAAGATCTGAGAGGACTGGTGGAGGGATAGCACTGCTCATAAGTGAAAGGATTCAAGTTGAAGAAATAAACTTGGCTATAGAAAGTGAGTTCAAGGAATTTCTTGTTGCTCGCATAAATACTGGGTCAGAGAGCATTATAATTACTGTTGTATACAACCCACCAAGGAACCAAAATAGGCTTGAAGTTTATGAGGAATGTCATATAGGTACTATTGAAGTCATAAACTCAGTTGTTAACATGGCACGGGAAAAAAAATGTAGGATTTTGATTATGGGAGACTTTAATCATAAAGAGATAGATTGGATAAATCTAGACCCACACAGTGGTGAGGACTCATTCGGGGCAAGATTCCTAGATTGCGTACAAGGGAATTTCCTACACCAACATGTAATGGAACCAACAAGGGCCAGGGGTGGGGATGAGCCATCACTACTTGATCTAGTGTTCACAGATAATGTGTTGAATATTGAAAAAATTGAGTATGAACCACCAATTGGAAAGTGTGACTACTGTGTGTTGTTGATGGAGTATATCATTGAAGATATTCTTCCTGAGAGTAGAGGCACTGAGGACATGAGGAGAAACTATCCGAAAGGAGATTACATCAAAATGAATGAGCTTTTTGCAAGAAAATGTATGACATCTTTTGTGAGAAATATGGGAAGATAGTAGATTGCTGCATACCTGTCACCAAAGTAGGTGTAAGTCATGCCAGAGGGAAATGGTTCGATAATTGGTGTAAAAGAGCTAAGGAGTGGAGAGACAAATGCTGGAAAAGGTATAGGAGGAGAAAAAACATAAATGCCTGGCAAATCTACAAAAGAGCAAGAAATGACTACCTAAGTAAAAGGAGAGAGGCAGAGAGAGACTATGAGAGGGACATCACCAGGAAGGATAAAGAAAATCCCAAGCTTTTCTACAGCTTTATCAGAGGAAAACTGAAGGTAAAAGAATAGGTTTTAAGGCTAAAGAGAGCGGATGGAAGCATCACTGAGATGGATGAAGAGATTTGCAAAGAATTGAACAAGGAGTTTCAGTCAGTATTTACAGTAGAAAATATCCCACCCCCTCAGATTGCAGTGATAGCAGCTCAAGAGCCGGTATTAGAGAACATCAACCTTACAGCCACAGAGGTATGCAAAGCGCTGATGGATTTAGATGTTCATAAAGCTACAGGTCCTGATGACATATCCCCTCATGTGCTTAAAAAATGCGCAAACACAATATCAGTGGCACTAAGTATCATATTTAAGGAGTCACTGGAGTCGGGGGAGATTCCAAGATGCTGGAAACAAGCAAATGTGATACCTATCTTCAAAAAGGGAAGGAGGGATACGGCTCTGAACTATAGACCAGTTTCCTTGACCAGCATAGTTTGCAAACTTATGGAGAAACTACTAAGGAAACATATCTCTCTTCACTTGGAATCCTTCAACTTTTTGTCTGTGAGGCAACATGGCTTCAGAGAAGGTAAATCAGCAGTAACAAACTTATTAGAATTTTATGATGAGGTAAGCCAAATCTTACAGGAAAGAGAGGGCTGGGCAGATTGCATATTCCTAGACTTCCAGAAAGCGTTTGACACTGTTCCACATGGGAGACTTATTAGGAAGCTGCAATCAATGGCTAGAATAGGTGGAAATGTTTTGGAATGGATAAAAACTTACTTAGAAGGAAGGGAACAGAGGGTTAGAGTAAGACACTCAGTGTCTGACTGGAGAAGAGTTAGTAGTGGAGTTCCACAGGGTTCAGTTTTAGGGCCACTTTTGTTCCTTGTATATGTAAATGACCTACCAGAGTCTGTAAATTTATTCATGAATATGTTTGCAGATGATGCAAAGATTGTGAAGAAAGTAAAAAACGAGAACAATGGTAGAGAACTTCAGGAGGATCTAAATAATCTGCATGAGTGGTCAGAAAAGTGGCTAATGAAATTCAATACTTCTAAATGTAAGGTAATGAGAATGGGTACAAGTGCAAGAAGGCCCAAGCTTGACTACTCGGTGGCTGGAGTACAACTTCAAGAGACAGAAAATGAGAGAGATCTAGGAGTAAACATACTGGCAGATTTGTCTCCAGAAATACATATAAATGGCATAGTAAGGGCAGCATATGCATTCTTATCAAATGTAAGGGTAGCCTTCAGGCACATGGACAAGGAAATGTTCAGAAATATTTATGTAACCTATGTGAGGCCAAAACTCGAATATGCAGCCCCCTTTTGGAATCCGCACTTGAAAAAGCACATAGCTAAGCTTGGAAAAGTTCAGAGACATGCCACGAAACTGGTGCCAGAAATACGCAATCTCAGTTATGATGAGAGGCTGAGGGAATTAGACTTACCATCACTCGAAGCTAGAAGTGAGGGGGGATATGGTGACAGTCTTTAAATTCCTTCATGGTTATGATAGAGTGAATAGGGATCGATATTTTGATATGGCTGGCTCTAGAACTAGAAAACTTCTTTGCAGGATGTAAGGAAATACTTTTTCAGTGTAAGAGTAGTTGATAATTGGAATTGGCTAAGCGAGGAGGTAGTTAATGCTATCTCAATCCATAGTTTTAAGGACAGGTATGATAAGTATGACTAAGTCTAAAATGGAACCGATCAGGAGACGGGAAGATACGAGCTTTGGGCTCTTTCCGGTAAACACCCATGGATGGGAGAGGTTTGGGACAGAGATGGCGTCATTTTTATGTTCTCCCTCTCACAGAATATAGAAAGAAGACGAGAAAGAGGAAAAAAAAAGAGAAAAACTTTTAATTAAGCTTCAAACCGAATTTTTATATCTCCATATAAGTGCTATTTAGTGACTCAGTTTATCTCTTTTCTGGTAACACACATCTTAACTTAAAAACTTGACCATGGTAATTTAAGGATAAAAAGAAAAAGAAAAAAATGCAACAAAACAAAAGTCAAACCTGAAGGAAAAATTTGAACCTGTGTCTGAGGTGGCACCCACCTGTTTCTGCTATATATTCTTCCTAACTGATAAACTCACTTGCTAACCAAGGTATGTTATCACAAGATTAGACTTTACATTTAACTCAATATATATACAAAATAAAAACAAAATAGTAAAAGAGAAAGCTAAAAGAAAAGCAAAAAAAAAAATGAAGAAAATAAGACAGCTGTACTACTTGGCAACTTAACTCAGTACTGTTGACAGGTGGATATTTGTTGTTTGTTTGTTTTTTTACTTATTCAATTATTTCGTGCATCAAACTAACTAACAAGTTAATATAAATGGGAAGGATACTGATTTTAACAATATATGGAACCACAGGATCAGGTAAACGGCTTAAGAGCTTTCCCCAGTTTACACAAAAAATTAGGTAATGTGATGTGATGGCTTCACCTCTGGCAACTCTTCTAAATTTCCTTCAAAGCAGAACTGGACGGCAGCTTCTCTCTCCCCTCACAAAAAATGTTCTCAATTTTTTTTTCCTTTAATATTTTGGACAGTCTCGTCATACAACAAATATAAGTTTTGTACTCACAATATCCTCAGGACCACATACTACTCCAAGCTTTCTTATCAGGTCTACAACCCTAGCTTTATTTTCTTCAAGTCTCCCCTGCCATGTTGGCTCCTGGGACTTGCTTATGCCTGAGATTACCACTGTCTTCTCCTTATCAAGTGCCTGTCTGATGAGTGGGTTTGCCCTTTCCATCACAACGTCTTTCATTTTTTCGATTACTGTCTCTTTATAGTCAACTGTTTGTATGTGTATGTATGTATATATATGTATGTGTATATAATTAGTTCTGTATATGTATGTATTTGTACATGTGTGTTTGTATGTATAAATATGTATGTTTGCATAAGTGATTACCTGATTGTGTTTACGGGAAAGAGCCCAAAGCTCGTATCTTCCCGTCTCCTCATCGGTTCCATTTTAGACTTAGTCATACTTATCATACCTGTCCTTAAAACTATGGATTGAGATAGCATTAACTACCTCCTCGCTTAGCCAATTCCAATTATCAACTACTCTTACACTGAAAAAGTATTTCCTTACATCCTGCAAAGAAGTTTTCTTACGAAGCTTCAAACTATGACCTCTAGTTCTAGAGCCAGCCATATCAAAATATCGATCCCTATCCACTCTATCATAACCATGAAGGAATTTAAAGACTGTCACCATATCCCCCCTCACTCTTCTAGCTTCGAGTGATGGTAAGTCTAATTCCCTCAGCCTCTCATCATAACTGAGATTGCGTATTTCTGGCACTAGTTTCGTGGCATGTCTTTGAACTTTTTCAAGCTTAGCTATGTGCTTTTTCAAGTGCGGGTTCCAAAAGGGGGCTGCATATTCGAGTTTTGGCCTCACATAGGTTACATAAATATTTCTGAACATTTCCTTGTCCATGTGCCTGAAGGCTACCCTTACCTTTGATAAGAATGCATATGCTGCCCTTACTATGCCATTTATATGTATTTCTGGAGACAAATCTGCCAGTATGTTTACTCCTAGATCTCTCTCATTTTCTGTCTCTTGAAGTTGTACTCCAGCCACCTAGTAGTCAAGCTTGGGCCTTCTTGCACTTGTACCCATTCTCATTACCTTACATTTAGAAGTATTGAATTTCATTAGCCACTTTTCTGACCACTCATGCAGATTATTTAGATCCTCCTGAAGTTCTCTACCATTATTCTCGTTTTTTACTTTCTTCACAATCTTTGCATCATCTGCAAACATATTCATGAATGAATTTACAGACTCTGGTAGGTCATTTACATATACAAGGAACAAAAGTGGCCCTAAAACTGAACCCTGTGGAACTCCACTACTAACTCTTCTCCATTCAGACACTGAGTGTCTTACTCTAACCCTCTGTTCCCTTCCTTCTAAGTAAGTTTTTATCCATTCCAAAACATTCCCACCTATTCTAGCCATTGATTGCAGCTTCCTAATAAGTCTCCCATGTGGAACAGTGTCAAACGCTTTCTGGAAGTCTAGGAATATGCAATCTGCCCAGCCCTGTCTTTCCTGTAAGATTTGGCTTACCTCATCATAAAATTCTAATAAGTTTGTTACTGTTGATCTACCTTCTCTGAAACCATGTTGCCTCACTGACAAAAAGTTGAAGGATTCCAAGTGAAGAGAGATATGTTTCCTTAGTAGTTTCTCCATAACTTTGCAAACTATGCTGGTCAAGGAAACTGGTCTATAGTTCAGAGCCGTATCCCTCCTTCCCTTTTTGAAGATAGGTATCACATTTGCTTGTTTCCAGCATCTTGGAATCTCCCCCGACTCCAGTGACTCCTTAAATATGATACTTAGTGCCACTGATATTGTGTTTGCGCATTTTTTAAGCACATGAGGGGATATGTCATCAGGACCTGTAGCTTTATGAACATCTAAATCCATCAGCGCTTTGCATACCTCTGTGGCTGTAATGTTGATGTTCTCTAATAGCGGCCCTTGAGCTTCTATCACTGCAATCTGAGGGGGTGGGGCATTTTCTACTGTAAATACTGACTGAAACTCCTTGTTCAATTCTTTGCAGATCTCTTCGTCCGTCTCAGTGATGCTTCCATCCGCTCTCTTTAGCCTTAAAACCTGTTCTTTTACCTTCAGTTTTCCTCTGATAAAGCTGTGGAAAAGCTTGGGATTTTCTTTAGCCTTCCTGGTGATGTCCCTCTCATTGTCTCTCTCTGCCTCTCTCCTTTTACTTAGGTAGTCATTTCTTGCTCTTTTGTAGGTTTGCCAGGCATTTATGTTTTTTCTCCTCCTATACCTTTTCCAGCATTTGTCTCTCCACTCCTTAGCTCTTTTACACCCATTATCGAACCATTTCTCTCTGGCATGAATTACACCTACTTTGGTGACAGGTATGCAGCAATCTACTATCTTCCCATATTTCTCACAAAAGATGTCATACATTTCTTGTACAGATTTGTTGTAAAATTAGGTTCTCCAGTCAATAACTGTAAAAAGCTCATTCATTTTGATGTAATCTCCTTTCGGATAGTTCCTCCTCATGTCCTCAGTGCCTCTACTCTCAGGAAGAATATCTTCAATGATATACTCCATCAACAACACACAGTGGTCACTCTTTCCAATTGGTGGTTCATACTCAATTTTTTCAATATCAAACACATTATCTGTGAACACTAGATCAAGTAGTGATGGCTCATCCCCACCCCTGGCCCTTGTTGGTTCCATTACATGTTGGTGTAGGAAATTCCCTTGTACGCAATCTAGGAATCTTGCCCCGAATGAGTCCTCACCACTGTGTGGGTCAAGATTTATCCAATCTATCTCTTTATGATTAAAGTCTCCCATAATCAAAATCCAACATTTTTTTTCCCGTGCCATGTTAACAACTGAGTTTATGACTTCAATAGTACCTATATGACTTTCCTCATAAACTTCAAGCCTATTTTGGTTCCTTGGTGGGTTGTATACAACAGTTATTATAATGCTCTCTGACCCAATATTTATGCGAGCAACAAGAAATTCCTTGAATTCACTTTCTATAGCCAAGTTTATTTCTTCGACTTGAATCCTTTCACTTATGAGCAGTGCTATCCCTCCACCAGTCCTCTCAGATCTTTCAACCCTTAATATTCTGAAACCCTTAGGAAAAACTGTGACACTGTTTATGTCCTCACTCAACTTAGTCTCTGTAATTGCTACTATATCTGCCTTACTGTTGTGAATCCTATCTTTTAATTCTACTGCCTTACCAGCTAATCCATCAGCATTTGTGTATAACAATCTTAATGAGGCCCCATCCCCTGATCTTCTGTCATTATCTTCTTTATCTCCCCTTTGTCTGGAAGAACTCTGTAATGAAAATTTTTCTTCTCTTCTTCATTTCTTTCATCATTTAACCTTCTTGCCTCTTCCGACAAGTTTTTGATCTTTCCCATCTCTTCCTGTGTTCTGTATTGTCTAGTGAACACTTCTTTGAATTCTTGAAGGTCTTTTAGACTTTTTTTCTCAACAATATTTCCCTACATGTTTCCCCTCTCTCAAAGGTTACTTTTGTTGGTCTCGGCTTTCCTTCCCTAGAATATTTACCTAGTTGGTGTATGTTTACAATATCCTCAGGACCACATACTACTCCAAGCTTTCTTATCAGGTCTACAACCCTAGCTTTATTTTCTTCAAGTTTCCCCTGCCATGTTGGCTCCTGGGACTCGCTTATGCCTGAGATTACCACTGTCTTCTCCTTATCAAGTGCCTGTCTGATGAGTGGGTTTGCCCTTTCCATCACAACGTCTTTCATTTTTTCGATTACTGTCTCTTTATAGTCAACTGTTTGTATGTTTTCCAGTGCCACCACCTTTACAGCCTCTTTTACTGCCACATTTCCCTTTAGTGCATCAGCAAAGGAAGTTTTCATGGCATCATTTTCCATATTCAGCTCCTGGAACTCTTTTCTGAACTGTTCAATGTTTTCCTTAATCTGGACATTCCAAGCAGCAATCTCGTCTCTCTCAGAAGAGAGCAGTGAACTAACATCTAATTCCTTTAGGTTGTCATTCAGCTGTTTGTTTTTATCTTCTTGTTTAGAAAGTCTAGATTCTAGTTGACTCTTTTCCCCTTCCAGCTTCTTTATTCTTTTTTCTAGTTCCTTTCTCTCCTGCCCTTGTGCTTTATTTGCTTCCTCCAAAGATCTTATTTGCTCTCTGAGTGTTTCATTCTCTTTCATTTCTCCATCCATATTCTGAATTTTATCATCAAGGCTTATAACCATTTCCTCTAATTTTTTTATTTTCTGTTTGAGTCTTCTGATGGCTACCCCTCCTACCGACCCATGGATGGGAGAGGTTTGGGACAGAGATGGCGTCATTTTTATGTTCTCCCTCTCACAGAATATAGAAAGAAGACGAGAGAGGAAAAAAAAAAGAGAAAAACTTTTAATTAAGCTTCAAACCGAATTTTTATATCTCCATATAAGTGCTATTTAGTGACTCAGTTTATCTCTTTTCTGGTAACACACATCTTAACTTAAAAACTTGACCATGGTAATTTAAGGATAAAAAGAAAAAGAAAAAAAATGCAACAAAACAAAAGTCAAACCTGAAGGAAAAATTCGAACCTGTGTCTGAGGTGGCACCCACCTGTTTCTGCTATATATTCTTCCTAACTGATAAACTCACTTGCTAACCAAGGTATGTTATCACAAGATTAGACTTTACATTTAACTCAATATATATACAAAATAAAAACAAAATAGTAAAAGAGAAAGCTAAAAGAAAAGCAAAAAAAAAAAGAAGAAAATAAGACAGCTGTACTACTTGGCAACTTAACTCAGTACTGTTGACAGGTGGATATTTGTTTGTTTGTTTGTTTTTTTACTTATTCAATTATTTCGTGCATCAAACTAACTAACAAGTTAATATAAATGGGAAGGATGCTGATTTTAACAATATATGGAACCACAGGATCAGGTAAACGGCTTAAGAGCTTTCCCCAGTTTACACAAAAAATTAGGTAATGTGATGTGATGGCTTCACCTCTGGCAACTCTTCTAAATTTCCTTCAAAGCAGAACTGGACGGCAGCTTCTCTCTCCCCTCTAAAAGAGGCTTGATCTTGCAGTCCCCAATAGCATTAGCCCACAATAAGAGTGTAAGTCTGTCTTTCATTGGTTTGCAGCCAGACAGTGACTTCTCTTCTTGGGTTATATAGGGTCTTTTAGGCATTTTCTTCCAAAAAAGTCCCGTTTCATCACAGTTAAAAAGTTGTTGCGGGATATAACCCTCACTCTCGATTAATTTAGCGAATTGCTTCACATAATAATCCGCTGGCTTTTGGTTGAAACTAGCTGCCTCTCCATCCCTAATGACGCTATGAATCCCAGTTCATCTACGAAAGTTTTCAAACCAGCCTCTTCTTCTTCTTCATCTACATTTTTTCCCACTTTTATGTAGGGTCGATATTTCTGGCCAGTTTTCTCCATATGTTCCTGTCCCATACCTCATCACCCAACAAACTTTTAGACCTCAGGTCGTCATTGATGCAATCCATCCACCCACCTATGCTTTGGTCCCCCCCTCCCTCTCCTACCCTGTATATCCATTTCCATCACCCTCCTCCCAACATACTGTTCATCCCTTCTAACGGCATGACCATACCATCTTAGTCTACTTTCTTGTATCTTATCTGATATTTCTCAAACTTTTTAGGTACCTCTAATTACCTTGTTTCTGATCTTATCGCTTTTGTCACCCCACACATCCATCTCAACATCCTCATCTCTGCCACATCCAGTTTTTTCTCTTGTGTCTTCTTTGTTGCCCATGTCTCTGCTCCATACATCATTGCAGGTCTCACAACTGTCTTATGCACTTTACCCCTCAACTTAATCCCCATTCTCCTGTCGCACAGCATCCCAGACACTTTCTTCCAGTTCTTCCATCCCTCTTGTATTCTGTGGGTTATTTCTGACTCTAGGTCACCATCCTCTGCTACTGTTGATCCCAAATACATGAACTTTTCAACTCTTTTCAACAGCTCCCCCTGCAAATTGACCTCCCCATCCTCATCATCTCTCAACCTCAAGTACTTTGTCTTCTTCCTGCTGATTCTCAGTCCTCTATCCTCCATCACTCCTCTCCACTCCTCAAGCTTCTCCTCCACTACCTCTTGTCTGTTGCTACACAGTACAATGTCATCTGCAAAGAGCATACACCATGGTGACTGATCTCTAATACCCTGGGTTACTACATCCAAGACCAGATCAAATAGATATGGACTCAAAGCAGACCCTTGATGCAGACCAACAGTTACTGGGAGACTTATCATCAAGCCCACACTACTCTTAACATTTGCCTCTGCCCTCTCATACATATCTTGGATGATTCTTATATATTTCTCGGGGACTCTCTTTTCTCTAATACACCTCCACACCTCTTGACATGGTACTCGATCATATGCCTTTTCCAGGTCAATAAAGACAATATGCAGTCCTTTCTGTTTTTCCCGATGCTTTTCCATCATTTGTCTCAAGGCAAATATGGCATCAACTGTCCCTCTTCCAGGCATGAAGCCAAACTGTTCATCCCCAATTGCCGTTACCTCTCTGAGTCTCCTCTCTATGATATTCTCCCTTATCCCATAGTATGACTTAACAACTTTATACCTCTATAGTTTCCACACTACTGAATGTCTCCCTTCCCTTTATAGATTGGGATGATTAGGCTTCCACTCCACTCCTCTGGCATCTTTTTCTGACTAAAGATCTTTTGCATTACGTCCCACTAGATATCTATGCCTTCCTCGCCAAGACTCTTCCATACCTCCACTGGCATCTTATCAGGTCCTGCTGCCTTTCCATTTTTTAATTTCCTTGCTGTTGTTGTAACTGCTTCATTTGGAAGTCCATTTTCAAATACTGCTCTTGGGTTCTCTTCATTTAGTAATCCTTCAAAATAACTTTCCCATCTACTTTTTATTTCATCCTCTTCTGCTAGAACTACTCCATGGTTATCCTTTATTTGTCTTACTCGGGTCAAGTCCTTGGATGCAGCATCTCGGGCCTTGGCAATTCGCCATATTTTCTTCTCTCCTTCTGGTGTTTCCAACTCTACATAGACTTCATTCAATGTCTCTGCCTTTGCTTTTGCTACTGCTCTCCTTGCCTCCTTCTTTGCCTGCTTGTACTCTTCTTAATCCTGCTCCAGGCCTGAGAAGTCTGCCTTTTTCTTAGTTTCTTTCTTGTTCTTCACCCATTCTTGCACTTCCTCATTCCACCACCATGACTCTTTATCATTTGGGGGTTTCCTTCCTGATGACTTTCCAAGTACCTCCTCACCAACCCTCAAAATCACCTTACTATTCTATGTCCACCATTCTTGTACATCCTCATGTAACTTTATCGCTTCCAATACTCTTCCCTTAAACATAGTTCTCAGCTCTGCATCTTTCAATCTCCACCCCTTTATCTTTGGGTCCATCCTCGGCTTCTTACTTTTCCTACATTTCCTGAGCCTGCAATCAGATACTACTAGTCTATGTTGCACTGCTACACTCTCCCCATTTATTACTTTTCAGTTGCTAATCACCTTCAGATGGTCTCTCCTACACAACAATAAATCTATCTGGCTCTCCCTTCCACCACTACTGTATGTAATCAATCTGTTTTCCTTTTTCTCAAAGAATGTGTTGACCAATGCCAGATCAAATGCCACTGCAAAATCAATGACTCTCTCCCCCCTCATATCTCTCGCCCATCCCCCAGTCCCCATGAACTCTACCTATCCCATCCCTCCCAATTCCCAAGTGGCCATTTAGATCTCCTCCCAAAATTACCCTCTCCCTTATAGGAATTATTCTAAGCTCCTGGTCCATTTCCTCCCAAATACATCCTTCTCCTCCGCCGTACAACCAGTTTGTGGGGCATAGGCACATACCACATTGACTACCGTTTCTCCCAGTCCCTGCCTTAAGCTCATAATTCTGTCACTCTTTCTATTCACACCAAGTAAGCTTTCCTTCAGGTCTTTGGATAGCATTACTCCTACACCATTCCTCCCTTCCTCATTTGCTCCAATCTAGGACAATTTGCAACCCTCATCCAGTTCCCTCGCCTTATTTCCTTTCCACCTGGTGTCCTGCACACACAGCACTCCAATTCTCCTCCTCTTCATCAGGTCCACTAATTCTCGCCCCTTCCCAGTCATCGTCCCCACATTAAGAGTGCCCATGCGCAGCAACTCATCTGACACTCTCCCTATAGCTTGCCTCTTTAATCCAGCCTTTTCAAACCAGCCTCTGCTGGTTTTAAATTAGGCAATTTTAGAGCCACTAGAACTCTGAGAGTTTGCTACTAAATCTTGAGGGATTTGCAAAGCCTTAGTGCATATTATAGCCTCATAAATACCATCTCCAACCAGCTATTTTTCATTTATCCACACCAACAATAACTTTTCTACCTTTTACATTTCCTGTGACCTATTTTTTTTATTAACCACGTCAGTAACCACTATGTATTGCTGCTCTGATGAATTGGTGAGTTGCATCCCTCCTCCAGACTCTGGAACTCTCTTTCTCCTTCTGTCTGTCCTAATTCTTATGATCTATCATCCTTCAAAAAGCAGGTCTATCGTCATCTCAAGGCCTAGTCCTCCATATCTCTGAGTCCTCTGTACTTTGACTGTTTTTTATGTCTGTCCTTTTCCTTTGTGTGACATTACCTCATCTCTGCCTTGTCCTTAACCTTTTTCATTTTCTTCGTCTTGGTATTTTCTCGTGCCCGAGATATTGGTGAGGGCAGTTTTTGCCTGTCCCGGTGTTACAGTCATAAAAAAAATAACATTGAAGATGCTCAGCCTTAAAGTAGAGGCACTGAGGACACGAGGAGGAACTATCCGAAAGGAGATTGCATCAAAATTAATGAGCTTTTTGCAGTTATAGACTGGAGAACTTTATTTAACAACAAACCTGTACAAGAAATGTGTGACATCTTTTGTAAGGAATATGGGAAAGCAGTAGATTGTTGCATGCCTTCCACCAAAATAGGAGTTATCCATACCAGATAGATCCGGTTCAATAATGAGTGTAAGGGAGCTAAGAAAAGGAGAGGCAAATGCTGGAAAAGTTATATGAGGAGAAAAAACATATATGCCTGACAGTTTATAAAAGAGCAAGAAATAAATACCTAAGTAAAAGAAGAGAGGCAGAGGGAGACTATGAGAAGGACATCACAAGGAAGACTAAAGAAAATCCCAAACATATCCACAGCTTTATCAGAGAAAACTGAAGGTAAATGAACAGGTCTTAAAGGTAAAGAGAGTGGATGGAAACATCACTGAGATGGATGAAGAGATCTGTAAGAATTGAAGAAGGAGTTTCAGTCAGTATTTACAGCAGAAAATACCTCACCCCCCTCAAATTGCAGAGATAGGGCTCATGTGGCGGTATTAGAGAACATAATATTTTCAGCCACAGAGGTATGCAAAGTGCTGCTGGAGTTAGATGCCCTTAAAGCTACAGGCCCTGATGATATATCCTTTTATGTACTTCAGAAATGCGCTAAATCATTATCATTGGCACTAAATATCATGTTTGAAAAGTTGCTGGAATCAGGGGAGATACCAAGATGTTGGAAACAAGCGAACGTGGTACCTATATTCAAAAAGAGAAGGAGGGATACAGCTCTAAACCATAGACCTGTTTCTCTGACCAGCATAGTTTGCAAAGTTTTGGAGAAACTATTAAGAAAATATGTCTCTCTTCTCTTGGAATCCTGCAATTTTTTGTCAGTGAGACAACATGGCTTCAGAGAAGGCAGATCAACAGTAACAAAGTTATTAGAATTTTATGATGAGGTAAGCTGAATCTTACAGGAAAGAGAGGGCTAGGCAGATTGCATATTCCTAGACTTCCAGAAAGCATTTGATACGGTCCCACAGAAGAGACTTATTAAGAAGCTACAAGCAATGGCAAGAATAAGTGCAAATGTCTTGGAACGGATAAAAACTTACTTAGAAGGAAGGAAACAGAGGGTTAGAGTAAGATACTTAGTGTGTGAATGGAGAGGAGTTAGAAGTGGAGTTCCACAGGGTTCAGCTTTAGGGTCACTTTTGCTCCTTGCATATGTAAATGGCCTACCAGAGACTGTAAATTCATTCATGAATATGTTTGCAGATTATTCAAAGATTGTGAAGAGAGTAAGAGACGAGAAATGCATGAGTGGCCAGAAAAATCGCTAATGAAATTCAATACTTCTAAATATAAGATAAAGAGAATGAGTATAAGTGCAAGCAGGCCCAAGCTTGACTACTCAATGGAAAGAGTAGAACTTCAAGAGAGAGAGAATGAGAGAGATCTAGGAATAAATATACTGGCCGATTTGTCTCCATATATGCATATGAATGGCATAGTAAGGGCAGCATATGCTTTCTTAGCAAATGTAAGGGTAACCTTCAGGCACATGGACAGGGAAATGTTCAGAAATAATTATGTAACCTATGTGAGGCCAAAGCTTGAATATCCAAACCCCTTTTGGAATCTACACTTGAAAAAGCACGTAGTTAAGCTGGAAAAAGTTCAAAGACATGCCATAAAACTGGTGCCAGAAATACGCAATCTTAGTTATAACGAGAGGATAAGGAAATTAGGCTTACCATCACTTTAAGCTAGAAGAATGATGGGGGGATATGGTGACAGTTTTTAATTTCCTTCATGGTTATGACAGAGTGAATAGGGATGGAAATTTTGATATGGCTGGCACTAGAAGTAGAGGTCATAGTTTGAAGCTTCATAAGTAAACTTCTTTGCAGGCTGTAAGGAAGTAATTTTTCAGTGTAAAAGTAGTTGATATTTGGAATTCACTAAGCGAGGAGTGTTTAATTGTGATGAAATGGGACTCTTTTTGAAGAAAAAGCCCAAAAGAACCTATATAACTGAAGAGAAGAAATCACTGCATGGCCACAAAGCAATGAAAGACAGGCTTACACTTTTATTGTGCGCTAATGCTAATGGGGACTGTAAAATGAAACCTCTTTTAGTTTACCACTCTGAAAACCCGCGTGTTTTCAAACGCAATAACATATTGAAGGCTGGCTTCCCAGTAATGTGGAGGTCAAATCCAAAGGCTTGGGTCACGAGGAGTTTATTCCTAGAGTGGTTGATTGAAGTGCTTACACCAGCAGTGAAGAAATAAAATTATTTGCCCCTTAAGTGTCTCCTCATAATGGAGCCATCCTCCAGGTGTGGAAGAAGATCTCGCTATACATTACAACTTCATTAAAGTAAAATTTCTGCCTCCCAACACCACTCCTATCCTCCAGCCCATGGACCAGCAGGTAATTTCTAATTTTAGAAAGTTATATACAAAGGGTCTTTTTTCCAGGTGTTTCCAGGTCACCAATGACACAAATTTGACCCTTCGTGATTTCTGGTAAGATCACTTTAATACCCTCCACTGCATTGCCCTCACTGAAAAAGCATGGAAGGAGGTTTCATATCATACACTGAACTCCACCTGGAGGAAACTTTGGCCTGGTAGTGTAACTAATAGAGACTTTGAAAGCTTCAAGCAGGAGTTAGTTATTCAAATTGTGAATGAAATTGTGGCCTCGGGCAAAAGTTTGGGCTTGGAGGTCAATGAGGAGGATGTGGAGGAGCGAGCGGACGACTACAAAGAAGAACTTACCACAGATGAATTGAGTTGCAACGTGAACAGGTGAACATTCCCCAAGAGGAGCAGTCACCGGAGGAAGGGGATAAGAGGGTAAAGATGTCCAGTGAAGAATTGAAAGAAATTTTTATTAAGTGGGATGAGGTTTTATTGAGAATCATCACCCACATAAAACTGTGGGCAATAGTGTAGTGAATATGGTATATGACAGTGCGATGAATATTTTTAGAAAAGTTTACCAAAGAAGAAAATGACAAATTTCTCTGGATCGTTCCTAATGTTTTTATGGAAGGGGACACTCCTTCCAAAAATTAAACCCCCTCCTCCTCCTACCCCACCACCACCCATGTATTCCAGCAACAATCATCCACAAAGGTAAATACAGTACTGTATTTCTATTATTAATTTTATTTTCCTTAATTATTACAGTTATTTTCCTTTTACAGACTACAGTATATTGCTTTTAATCTGTATTATATTTCTTGTTTTTCATGACTAAAAAACTTTTAAAATGAATATTTGTGGTGAACTAGAACGGATTAATTGGATTTACATGCTTTTTAACGGGAAAATTAAATCCAACCCACGAACATTTTTTTGGAATGGATTAAGTTCGTAGGTTGGGGTCACCACTATATATATATATATATATATATATATATATATATATATATATATATATATATATATATATATATATATATATATATATATATATATATATATCTATCACAAATATGCACAGAAATTTTATCATACTAGTTCTTCACTTAGAATGCACAGGAATTTTGTGATTCTAACAAAAGACAATATTATGTCTCTAGGTTTGCTATCCTATTTCTTAATGTTTGTATCATCTTCTATAGTTTGTCTTAGAATGTACCATTGCAGAGGTAATCTCGTAAGAAATTCTAACAAGAGGGTTTTTAAAGTGATATAAGCACAGATCAAAAAGAGGAAAGCAGCAATATTCCAAAATCACAAATGCAGTGTGGAGAGTTTTATGCAAATAACATTTATTCACAAAATGCTCATGAATTTTATCAAGCTAGTTCTCCTTAGAATAGGAATTTGTAAATTTAGAAAGAGGAAATGTTATGTCTTTGGGTTTCAGACAGTCCAGTTCCAGCTCCAGTAGGGGTTGGACCTCTCCTCTCTCACTCTGCCAGCAGCCAATAGCAGAAGCCGACTCCACCCAGCAGCTTAAGCCGACTCCTCCCAGCAGATTAATTTCCGACAACAGTCTGGTTCCAGCTCCAATAGTGATAGGACCTGCATAAGTATCTCTGTCTTCTTTTCCTCCTCTCTCACGAGAGCCAGAAAAAGAAGCAAAGACTGCTTTTGTTTTGTTTTGTGTCCCCGTTTTTTGTTTTAGTGAAAACAAGTGACTGTGTGTGTGATATACCCCAAATAATTTTGCCTGCTCTTCTCTCTCTTTTATAAGAGTCGGGAAGAAAAGGAAAATAGAAAGTGTTCAGGTTTCTAATTTGTTTTTATATCTATTGTGATAGGTAGTTGAAGCCTCTTCCTACCAGGGAAGTGAACTTCGCCTCCTCCACTCCATCCCTGTCTGAGGTGGAAGTTTCTACAAGGAAATATAACCTAAGTATATCTGTTTTCTTTTCTTCCTCTCTCACGAGAGCCAAAGAGAGAAACAGAAAGATTGCCTTGTTTTGTTGTTTTTTGTGCTTTTGTCTTCTTTTGTTCAATTGAACACACATTATTGTGTTTTAGTGAAAACAAGTGACTGTGTGTGTGATATACTCCAATTAATTTTGCTTGCTCTTCTCTCTCGTTTATAAGAGTTGGGAAGAAAAGGGAAATAGAAAGTGTTCAGGCTTCTAATTGTTTTTATATCTTTTGTGATAGGTAGTTGAAGACTCTTCCTACCAGTGAAGTGAACTTCGCCTCCTCCACTCCATCCCTGACCTGAGGGGGAAGTTTTCACAAGGAAATATAACCTAAGTATATCTGTTTTCTTTTCTTCCTCTCTCACGTTTTCCAAAGAGAGAAACAGAAAGATTGCCTTATTTTTTTTTTGTGCTTTTGTGTTCTTTTGTTTAATTGAACACACATTATTGTGTCCTGAGCAAAATCTCTGTTTTCACTTCCCTCTCCCACGAGAGTTGGGAAGGAAGATAGAAGACTGTTTAAGTGATTAAGTGTTGTAGTGTTGCAATTAAGTGAAGTGATCCAGCCATAAGTCCCCTATATTGTATTAATCAAAATTGACAAACAGTGCATATAACATATACCTAGTGAAATCTGTGATATCCATGACTAGTTGCTAGTCATGGCCTCAGCCGCTTCTCCTGCTTCCCCCCCCCAGAGGGGGGAATGGAACTCGACCCCCCTCAAGAGGGGTGGACGGTTGTGGGAAAGAAGAGGCCAAGGACGGCCTCTGGCAGCAGCCATGAGAGTGCTGCTGCCCCAGTTCCCCCCCCCAGCCCCAAAGACTGATAGAGAGCCCATATCCAAGTTCAAAGTTGAGGCTCCTTCCACCAAAGAGGCATATGACCTTATAAGAGAGTTGGAAGACCAACTCACCGAGCATGGCTGCAAAATAAAGCCTAATGTACTGGGTGACTTCATTATCCACCCAGCCTCAGCAGAAGCCGCAGAGAAGATCCGCAACCTAAACTCACCTCACTTGATAGAGATGAACCCTGCCCAAAAAATAAGAAAATACATCGTCATTGGCTTCCCTGTTGCTTGGTCAGTTGACCTGCTGACCAAGCAAACGTATATTACGGCTGCCTCACGTTGCTCCTCCAAAATAGAGGGCCAAACCGTCCCATCAAAGCAAGTTCTGGTCCACATCTGTGGTCCACCCCCTTCGCAAGTAAACCTTGGCATCTGGGGCAAGTTCAACATAAGAGACTACACCCCAGAACCCCTGAGATGTTTCTGGTGTCAAGATTTGGGCACCATAGAAATACTTGCCATTTCCCAGAATGATGTGCAATCTGCAGTGGGAAACATTCCACCGACCGCTGCCTTAACAAATTCAAGGCCAAAGAAGCAACAGTTGCCAAGTGCCCAAACTGCAAAGGGAATCATCACACATGGAACAACCGCTGCCCAGAAAGGCTGAAGAGGATTCCTCAAAGAGCCCCTCCCTCTGCCTCAGTCACCAACCACACCACCCCCAACTTCACCCCAGCTCCTCCCCCACCTCCAATCCTTGGCAAATGCCCCCTCCTGCCCCACTCACACCTAACCTCCCCACCCAAAACCCACCACACAACATCAACCCAGCTCCTAACACACAGATCACACCTCCTACAGCTTCCACTCCTACACCAACTCCATCTACCCCATCACACAACACTCACACTCCTACCATCCCCCCAAACAACACTCACACTCCTACCATCCCCACACGCAACACTCACACCAACACCTCCACCCCATGCAACACTCAAACACACAATACAGTCACACACAACACTCAGAACACTCAGACCACACACACACCTACTCATCACACTAGGTCCCGGGACCCTAGACTAAGATCCCATACCCTCACACCTAAACAGCCTATCCAGACACCTTCCTCTGCCTCCTCTTCCAAACAGGAAACCCTCTTAACAGTAAACGAGCTCACCAACCTTCTTATTCAAGCCGTACAGGCAGCCGTCCGACTCCTCGATACCAGAGCCACCACTCAAGATGCCTACAATCAAGTCGTCGAAGTAGCCCACTCCGTTGTTGCCAACGCCCTCATCTCCAGAACCCACCAGCAGCCTCAAGAACCCACCACTCCTACCACCTCCACCTCCTTAAATCATCAAGATGTCTAATCTCGGGATCCTACACTGGAACACCCAGGGTCTCAGACACAAGGTACAACATCTTGAAGGCATAGCCAAGACTGACAACATTGATGTCATCATGATTCAAGAAACCCTGTGCACAGAGCAATGCACTCCAAAAATCTCAGGATACAAAGGATTCTACCAGCACTGGTCTCCAGGGGAGAACAGAGGCAGCGCCACCTTCATCAGGAAAAACCTATTAGCCAAGGAAATAACCCGGCCAGTCTACTGCGGCGAAGATGTCCACGTCCTCGCTGTTAACATCCAGCTTCAGGGCAGCTGCATACATCTGTACAACATTTACAGACCAAAGAATGGTGGCTTAGACCTGACTACCCTCTTCGGGCTAGTCAGTCATCGTGACTTGGTAATAGGAGGCGACTTCAACGCGCACCATCCAAGATTCAGGTATGAGCGCCCCTGTGCTGTAGGCAGACACATCATGAGCCTGCTGGATGACCAAGAAGATGTCTCCCTGCTCAACGATCATGAGCCAACACATGACAGAGGAGGAATACTGGACCTCACCTTTGTCTCCAATTCCCTAAAGCAGGACGCCACATGGAGAGTTCATCCCCTGGTCACAAGCGACCACTATGGGATCCATCTCACGCTGCCAATTCCTGAAATCTTCCAAATCCCTGCTCCTCCCCCTCGATGGAATTTCAAGAAGGCCGACTGGGGCCGATTCCAGGAGCACCTCAGCAATTGGTTTTCAGCCTACGTACCATCTGAAGACATCGACCAAGCAGAGGCCGAGCTAGTCAATGCCCTGCAAGCTGCAGCAAACTCCTCCATCCCCCTCTGCAAACCACAACACACCACTCATCGGGACAGATGGTACTACTGTGACAGAGTTAAAGAACTCAATCACTGGCTCAACTTCATTCGGAAAATGCACAGGAAACGTCGCACTGAAGACTCCTACCGCACTCTCCAGGCAGTCAAAGAACATGACCATGAAGAGACTCGCAACATCAAGAGGAAAAAATGGCTAGAGTGGTGTTCCACCCTAGATGCTCACACCTCTGTGGGCCAGATGTGGAGGAGCATTAACTCCTTTGCTAAAGGAAAACCTCCTAAAATCACCCCCCACAGGGATCCTAGCAGGGCAGCAGAAGAACTCGCCATCAAATTCGCGGATAGAGCAAGCTCCAACCAGCTCCCCATCACCACCAGAACAACTCTTCAGGACCTCACCACTTCAAGATGGGAAGAAATAGAATAGGCCATCAACACTGAAGACGAAACAGATGCTCCATTCTCTCTGACTGAGCTACTAAGAGTAAGCAAAAGCTCTAAGAACACAGCCCCAGGTGAAGATAGAATCACATACACATTGATTCTAAATATGGGGCCCCAAGGGGAGCTTGCTCTACTCTCTCTGATCAATTTGACATACACACGAAGAATCAGACCAGCCTCATGGAAAAGAGCAGACATTCAGCCCATCCCAAAGCCACAGGACCCTGACAACCCTCGCAACATCTGCCTGAGCAAGACGGCAGAAAAGATGGTACTTAACAGAGTCCACTGGAAATGCCCACCCTTCCCAGAAAACATGTTTGCCTACCAGCCTGGCTTAGGCACCTCAGAATGCATTGCCTCCATGCTCTCATTTATCAACAACTGCCGTGGTTACATCGTTTTTCTAGACCTAGAGAAGGCCTTTGAACTAGCCAATGTGCCGGCAATACTCTCAGCTCTCGTATCAAAGCAGATGAAAGGTAACCTTCTCTCATGGATCAAGCAGAGTCTACAAAACCGTTGTGCACGAGTCAAAGTAGATGGGCACTACTCCACCTACAAAAACCACGAAAATGGGACCCCCCAAGGTGGAATCCTTAGCCCCTTCCTCTTTAATTGTCTAATGGAAAAACTCATGGACATCGCACTACCACATGGAGCCAAACTCTTCAACTATGCGGATGACTTTGCCCTTGTCACAATAGGAGACAGAAGCTCTAACAAGACACAGTGCTGCCTCACCAAGATTCACCAAGCCTCCATCTCCCTTGGAGTTAAAATCAATGCCCGCAAAACCAAGGCCCTTCCCATCCACCAGTGGAAACCAGACACTAATCTGGTCATAGGTAACGAGCCTGTGGACTGGGTTACCAAACAACAATACCTGGGTGTAATCATCGACCACAGACTAACCTTTGGACCAGAAATTCAACACTTGCGCGACAGGTGCAGCCAGTGACAAGCGGTCCTTCGTCGGATGTCGGGCCTCTACGATGGTGCATCATTCAATGTCCTCAGAACCTTCTATGTACAAGCCATACGCAGCCTCATAGACTATGCTTGTCCCACACTCTGGCTACTAAGAGACCAACAGTGGGACAAGATAGAAGTAATTCAAAACAACACCATATGTACCATGCTAGGAGCCCCCATGTGGACCAAGAGAGAAAACATCCAGATGGAATCAGGACTCATTCCACTCAAACTCAGAGCTCAGCAAAGACTGACCCTCTTTGTGGCCAAAACCACCACTGCCCAACATAAGCCTAGCTGGCACAAATCACCAGCTAGCCCTCAATAGCCACCCCAACCACCATCCTAGAAGCTGGGCAGCCAAGGTCTGTGCTAACCTGCAAGCACAGCCAGTCAGGGAGAGCATCCTAGCCAAAATACAAGACACACCGCTTCCTGAATACAGATGCCCACCCCCATGGAATGACCAACCACTCGACATAAAGATTGAGCTCCCTGATAACCCCAAAAGCTTGGTAAACCCGCTTGCCCTTAAAAACATATACAAGGACAAAATTCAGAGCTGGAGCAGGCCAAACTCTCAAGTCTACTACACTGACGGTTCAGTAAATCAAGAAACTGGAGCCTCAGCCGCTGCCTTCACCACTGGAAACCACGTCCTATCCTGGAGACTGTCAAACTCCTGCTCATCACTCCAGACTGAACTTGTTGCCATAGCCAACGCCCTCGACTTATTCATCCAGCAAGGAGCTGACCATGCTCTAATTCTCTCTGACTCTAAAGGCGCCTTACAGGCCATCAAGAAGCCACTCCTCAGAGACAATGTACGCATCATCACCACCATCCTCAGCCACTACCACAGGACAACCAGCCTTGGAAAAGCCATCACTCTTGCCTGGATTCCCAGCCACGTCGGCATCAAGGGAAATGAGGAAGCCGATCAAGCCGCCAAACAAGCCACTCTCAGAGCAGAAATCCAGATATCTCTGTCTCCTGGGATGCAGCAGATAAAAAATAAAGCCACCAAGTCACTCCTTAACACCTTAATAACTAAACACAACCTGTGCACAGACATTGGCTCCCCCTCCACCTGGTGGTACAAAGCCACTACTAATCTTCAGCGTATCACCCTGCCTAAGAGCCTTCGACGAAGCACTGAGGTCAATGTGTACCGTCTGAGACTCGGGTACAAGTGCACCTGGCAAATATTGGAGGATATCATCAGGGAATGCACCTTTTGCCAGATAACCTCACCACATCCACTGCTACATTACATTCTGGAATGTGATTCTTTTTCAGAAATTCAACGGAAAACTGGTGCCCCCGCAACATCTAGCGAAGACCCAAATGCCCTTCATGTTGCTAGCTCCAATATCAGACTAGCAACCAATAACTACATGAACAGTCTACTAAATATTATCAGACAATACCCTCCACCAAGATAACCATGCAATAACTCTCTCTCACCCCCAAAACAGGAATTCATTTAAATTGTTTGATGCAAACTCATAATTCACAACTGAATATTTATGCTCTCCGTTATCTTTACAGTATTGCACAACCTCACCTGCGGGCCAATTAGGAAAGTCCGATCACCAACAATAACAAGACTTCACCCCACCTCCTCACCAATAGGAAAGCCCATTCGCCCGCAAGAGCGAATACCACGTACACTCCAAAAAAATCTCACCCCACCTGCGGGCCTCAAGGGAAGGTCTGCTCACCCTCAAGGGTGAACATCCATGAAAAAAAAAAAGTCTTTGGGTTTGCTATCCTATTTCTCAATCTACTTTGTCATCCTCTGCAGTGTCTTAGAAAGCATTGTTGCAGAGGTATTCTCGCAAGAAATTCATCTTGCACGATAAATTTTAAAGTGATACAAGGACAGAAAAAGAGGAAAGCAACAATTTTTCAAAATCACAAGCTCAGCATGGAAACTTTTTATGCAAATTACATTTATTCACAAAATGTGCGTGAACTATATCAGGCTAATTCTCCTTAGAATAGGATTTTGTAGCTTTAATAAGAAACAATGCATATATTTACAAGTAAAACCGTCATTAGCGAGTGTTGCATGGCCTCGGCAGCAGGGGAGGGATACAAAGGAACTTGTTATGGCCCCAAGCTCCGTACTTAGTTCCTGAAACTTTTCTAAACTGCTTGATGTTATCCTTTATCTGGAGTTGGTGAGTTGTGATTACCAATTAGGTAATCACAACTCACCAACTCCAGATAAAGGATAACATCAAGCAGTTTAGAAAAGTTTCAGGAACTAAGTACGGAGCTTGAGGCCATAACAAGTTCCTTTGCAGCTGCAGTGAAGCAAAATGTGGTAGCTAAAGAGGCAGTGAGAGAGGTGCCACTGAAAAAGTAAGTAATTGACTACTAAAATAACAGCAATAGAAAATATGAAAGATGTTGTGACTGAAAGGGCTAATCCACTTTTCAAACAGATACTTAATGAAGAGGAGTCATTGGTAATCTCAAGCATAAGTGAATCCCAAGAGTCAACATGGCATGGGAGACTTGAATATAATAAAGCTATGGTTTTAGACCTGATAAGGAAGCTGGGAGTAATAAGTGGTCCAGAGAATATTGTAAGCATTCACCTGATTGGTAAATATTTTAGGGAGGGAAAGGCGAGACCAATGAAAGAAACTTTTGAGAAAGGAGACACATGTAGAGAAATACTGATGAGAAGAAAACCTAAAGACCTTCAAGAATTCAAAACAGTGCTCATTAGACCATAAAGAACACAGGAAGAGATGGAAAGGATCAAAAACTTGTAAGAAGCTAGAAGGTTAAATGAGGGAAGATAAAGAAGATAATAATAGAAGATCAGGGGATGCAGCCTCATTAAGACTGCTGTACAGATTGCTGATGGGGTAGCTGGAAAGGCAATATAATTAAAGGATAGTATTCACAAGAGTAAGGCAGATATAGTAGCAGTTACAAAGACTAAGTTAAGTGAGGAAATAAATATTATCACAAATTTACCTGAGGGCTTCAGAATGTTAAGGGTTGATAGATCTGAGTGGGCTGGTGGAGGGATAACATTGCTCGTAAGTGAAATATTTTAGGCTGAAGAAAAATAATATGCTATAAAAAGAGAGTTCAAATTTCTTGTTGTTCACATATATGCCGGGTTAGAGAGCTTTATAATAAGTCTTGTATATAATGTACCAAGGAACCAACATAGACTACAAGTTAATGAGGAGAGTCATATAGGTACTATCGAAGTCATAAATTCAGTTGCTAATATCGCATATAAGAAAAGTGTAAGATTTTTATTATAGGAGAATTTATTCATAGAGAGATAGATTGGAAAAATTCAATCTACCAACATCAACACCACTCGCACATCTCATGAATTTACTTCTACCAATATTCATATGCAACTTGATTCAGTTCATTTTCAGTATCAGACACCAGTGCTGTGTCATCCATGTACAGCTACTGATTCAGTTTCCACAATCATCCATACTCACCCACTAATTTCAAGCCTATTTCTAATACTCTTTCATTTACTTCACTTACCACTCCATCCATATGCACATTAGATAACCACAGCGACATTACACATCCTTGATGGAGCCCTACATTCGCCTAAAACTAATCACTTTTACCATTCCTGATTATTTGCATGCTCTACTATTCATGTTGAAATTCTTAACCACAGTCAATAAACTTCCACTTATTCCATACAGTTGCAATACACTCCACAATGCCTCTCTATCAACCCTGTCATATGCTTTCTCTAAATCCATAAAGGCTCAAAATGTGTCTCTACCTTTCTCAAAGAGCTTTTCAAACAGCTGTCTTACCACAAGCACCTGATCCACGCATCATCTTCTTCTTCTTAACCCACACTCTTCTTCCCCAATCAATTTCTCAGTACCTTTCCTAATTCTCTCCATTAACACCCTTCCATATACCTTTCTAACTACACTCAACAAGTTAATTCCTCTAAAACTACTAAACTCATTCTTTCCCTTTATTTAGTGGAAATACACATGCACTTCTTCAATCAACTGGAACCCTCCCTTTTTTAAAACTGTGACAGTGTGT
>JAXCGZ010012351.1:25000-30000 GCA_037179515.1 Halocaridina rubra | reverse complement strand
TTTTTCCTCCATCTCTTCTTTCACTTCTTCCTCCTCCCTCCTCCTCGTCTTCTTATCCCTCCCTCTTATATTCCTTTACTTCTTTCTTCTCTCCTACCTTCTCTTCTTATTCCTCTCCCTCCTCCTCTCTCCCCTCTTCCTCTACCTTCAGTTGTTAATGCAAGCAATTGTAGTCAAAATGAAGAACCCGCCAAGGTGCTAAACAATGCTATTGGCACTTGATGTTGCAGTTTCTGTGTGTGTGTGTGTGTGTGTGTGTGTGTGTGTGTGTGTGTGTGTGTGTGTGTGTGTGTGTGTGTGTGTGTGTGTGTGTGTGTGTGTGTGTGTATTCTCTAGTTTACGCATATATTATTCTTCCACTATTGTCCTCTCTTTGCTTTCCATTGTTACAATAACGTTTTGGTGGGCAAGGCTCTCGGAAGTTAGGGAGCATTCACAACCATCAGTAGACATATTTTTAAGCCACAACTTAGCTGAAGGAGCATAGTTAACTGACTTGGGTTTAGATACATCCTTATTTCCTTACTGTCAGTACCTTAAATTTGTTTGTTCATTTCTTTTTCAGTCCTTCGTCATTTTATGACATGCTCCTGAATTGATCATTTAACATTCCTGTAGATGCCGTGGTCTGACTTGAGAATTTTTAAACTGCTCTGAGTGCCTTAAACGTTTGCCCTTTAGAAACATTTATTTGAGTTCTTATTTGAATTTCTTTTTTCTTTGAGAATTCCCCTATGACTGCTCGTGAATTGAACTTCAGCTTAAAGAAAAAAAAATAATGCATTAACTATCCTCTTCTTCTTTTGTTCTCATCTTTTATTACGTTTTCGAAGCTTGTCTTATTTTCCAGTGTTAGTTTTTAATGTTTGCAATAATGTTATTATGTTTTGCAAATACCAAATTTTAATTTACCTTTTCTAAGGGTATTTACCACAAAAGTAATCAGCTCTCTCTCTCTCTCTCTCTCTCTCTCTCTCTCTCTCTCTCTCTCTCTCTCTCTCTCTCTCTCTCTCTCTCTCTCTCTCTCTCACACACACACACACACACACACACGCACACACACACACACACACACACACACACACACACACACACACACACACACACACACTCATGCACTCACACGCACACACACAAAGTACTCTTTTAGTGTAAGAGTAGTTGATGATTGGAATTCGCTAAGCGAAAAGGTAGTTAATGCTAACTCAGTCCATAGTTTTAAGGACAAGTATGATAAGTATCAATAAGTACAAAAAGGAACCGAACAGGAGACGGGGAGATACGAGCATGGGGCTCTTTCAAGTAAGCACAATTTGATAATTACACTTAGATAATTACACACATGCTCGTGCGTGTGAAACTTTATATAGAACACTTCAGACAGTGACATGTTTACCTAAAGAATAATATATGTAAATAATAGCAGCTCAATTTTCTTTTATTTTTTATTTCTACTTTTGTATTGATTTTGTTTATTTATCTATTTATTTATTTATTTATTTATTTTATTACTTATTTATTTATTTTTCTCATTATATTCTGCAATATACGGGAGCAGTGAGACTTAATGAGTCTGTGCAGCAGTGTGTAATATATATATATATATATATATATATATATATATATATATATATATATATGTGTGTGTGTGTGTGTGTGTGTGTGTGTGTGTGTGTGTGTGTGTGTGTGTGTGTGTGTGTGTGTGTGTGTGTGTGTGTGTGTGTGTGTGTGTGTGTTAGACTGATATGTAGATAGACTGGTAAAAAAATATAAAATTAATGTTAAGTGAAATTTTTGCAATCCCTTTTTTTCTTTCATTCTTTTTCCCTGAGTATTAAAGAGAGTCGTAAAAGAGAAGAGTCTATCATGGCACCATTTAGATAAGAACGAACGGTGAATGGCACTGTGGGTCAGTGCCAAAGCATGATGAATAGGGCCAAGTCTCTCTCTCTCTCTCTCTCTCTCTCTCTCTCTCTCTCTCTCTCTCTCTCTCTCTCTCTCTCTCTCTCTCTCTCTCTCTCTCTCTCTCTCTCTCTCTCTGAGATGAAGTTACCTGTTCCTAGGTATATAATCGGCTCCATACTTTTGATATTTTAAAATCGTTATTTTTCTATATAATTTTTAATATTGCACTTTAAATTATTTTGAATACTTTATAAACAGGAACTTAGTACGCAAGAGTGAATTCAAAGAATAAGTTGAATGTAATGGAGATGATGTGTTTGCTAAGTATGATTGGTGCCTCTAGAGTAGATAGAGTGAGAAATGAGGAGGTGAGGTAGAGGACGGTGTAATTTCTATCAGAGAGTATTGAAATGGTATGGACACATGGAAAGAAAGAGTGATGAACCTCTAGCAGAAAGAGTGTAGTTTGCAGACGTAGCTGGAATAAGGCCTTAAAAAAGAAAAAAAAAAGAGACAAAGAATAAAATGAGTTGATGGGTGAAAAGAACATTTGATCCGTCTAGTATATCAGTTGAGCATACCAACTTTTGTTTTCATCTTTTCTTCCGTATGCGGCTCTTGTCTTCTTTAGAGAGAGATTGTGTGTATGTGACGTTGGTCAAAAGGATTTCTCTCTCCTGCTAGCACAGTTAACTGTGGGGGATGGGGATGGAGGAGTTGCCATATGATAAAGTTTTTGGGGGTAATTCAGCTGCGCCTGTCAGGCCTCATGGCATAACATCCGTGCCAACCTACCCTGTGGATGACCCAAGCAGGACGCCTGGGGAATTGTGGCAAGCGTTTATTCCCAAGGAGCTAAGAGGCCTGATCGAGGTATATTTGGCTTATAGTTAAAGTGCATTCTTTGGCTCGGCCACCCCACTTACAAGGGGGATTTCGGCCATTGTATAGAAAACTTATTATTATTATTATTATTATTATTATTATTATTATTATTATTATTATTATTATTATTATTATTATTATTATTATTATTATTATTATTATTATTATTATCATCATCATCATTGCTGAAGACCTTAGAGTAAATACTGACTAAACTGTCTTGGTGTAAGTTGGTATTTTTTACCTGAACAGTATATAAAAGATCACAGAATTAAGGTATCTTAGCTAAGCTGGATGTTATATAGATTATGGCAAGAAGTCGCCAGTAGAACAAACTGGAGACATATTAAGTGTGAGTATTCACTAACCTAAAATGAGACAAACATGTACACTAGCGCGCAAACACATACATACACTATGTAAGAAAGTATTTTTTATCATAAAAATGTTGTTACGTGGAATTCATTAAGCTTTGAAATTTTATATCCATAATGTGAAAAGGGTATTGAATGCTCGTGGAATGTCAGTGGAACAGGGAAGACAGCATGCAAGAGATAGGAATGAGGAGAAGAAAACTGTGTATAGGTGACATGGGCCGAAAGGATTTCTTGCACCTGCTAGCTCAGCAGATTGTGATGGACGGTGTGATGGGAGTTGCCATGTGCTGATACGGTTTGGGTGAACCAGCTGCGGCTGTCGGGCCTCATTGTAAAAAAAATATCTTTGCCCACCTACCTTGTGGATGACCCAAGCAGGATGATAGCGAGGGAAATGTGGCAACCCTTTATCCCCAAGAAGCTAAGAGGAGTAGTTGAGGTATGTGTGGATCATGGTGAATGCGTGTTTCTTGGTTCGGCCACCCCCTTACAAGGGGGAATGGGGTCATATATATGTATGAATGTAGATATAAAACAAGTATTAATGATGCGGAAAGCTGACCAGAACACGAGGAGTCACGAACATGAGATTTTTCCCATAAACGCAAATGGATGTTGGTAAACCGGTAATTACACAATCACGTAATCTTGAAACTTAGTGGATTCCAAGGTGATGTTTTCAGTCTTTTGTATCGCCCTGTAAACTAAACAGGAAGGTAGAAAGAAAGGAGATGGATTGTGACGTAAAGAGGAAATGAGTCAGACGATAAGAGAACGTTGTGGGAAATGCCGTGACATTTCACAAGTTTTGGGGTTCTAAAAGCCAGAGCTGCCTATGATGGTGGTCTCCTGGAATGAACTCCTTAAGATACTGATCAGCACTCAAGTGAAGCTGGTTTTCTTCAGGAAAATCGTCTGGATTGAAATGAAGTTTTTTTTTTTTTTCATGCTTTAAAGGGGATTTTCCGTAAGCAGTTGGTCTGGATTGATATAATTCACTTTCCTTTGGTCAGGGTTGAATAAGGGTTTATTTACAGTGATTGGTTTGATTAAAAGCTTATATGTTTCCATTGGTCTGAGATCATATTAGAGTGGGTTCCTTATATTTAATGGCCTGGTGTGAAACAATCTTGATATCCATTAATAATGGTTCAAATAAGGGTGACTTTTTCAAGAAAATATTTTTGGGTTGAAATAAAATTGGCTCCTTTGGTCAGGCTTCAAATGGGATATATTTAAGTTAGAAGTAAGACTGGTTCCTCTGGCTAGGATTCAAAGCAATTGTTCTGGCTTGAAACTAACTTCGTTTACGTTGGTCTTGGTTCAGATAAGTGCGGTTTCTTGGGAGAAATTGGTATAGCCTCTTTTGGAATATTAGCCTAAAATTAAATCAATAAAAATGGCCTGGATTTAGATGACTTTAGTTTCCCTATAGAAAATGGTATAAGTTCAAATAAGTGTTTTTATATAAAAACATGATGTGGAGGCAAATGACTAGAGAGGTTATGAAGAAAATAGTCTGGTATCAAATAGTTGTGGTTTCCCTTTAGAAGATTTTAAGTTCCTGTGATTGTATTCAAGAATATGAACTGAGTTCAGGGTATGGTCTTGATTCAAATAAATTTGTTTCATTAATATAAAAAGGCTAGAGTCAAATGCATTATGCATTTTAAAAAAGAAAATTAGTCTGAATGCAAATGGCAGTGGTTTGTGATGAGAATAACTCACTCAAAAGAAATGGGTACAAATGATTGTTTATTTTATTTTATTTTTTTAAATTATGTCTTCATCTTGAAATAGAAAGTTACCCCTCACCTCCTACAAAAGTAGTCT